>JAKUCM010008387.1:0-28953 GCA_023374145.1 Lepidium sativum
ATACCGTTACAGGCCTTTGAATTCACTATAACGTCTCAATGAATTGTACCGTAACGGCTGTAGCTCTGACATGTTCCTCATCTACTTCCTCAGTTGTGCCAGAGACGCAGTCACATCATCAGAGTCATACACCACCGCATAGTTCCCCAGCACCAGAAGTCGCAACCTCGGGATTAGGCCTACCGAGAATGTCGAGGTCGATTTAAACGAGCGGGTAGCTGAAGATCATAACGACTGTAGCTCTGACATGTTCGACGAATTACTCCGTTAAATATTTTGTAATTTGTAATTAAATTTTGTAAAAACATTTTAATTTTATATTTTAGTTTTATATTATAATTTTAATTTATTCATTTCATATTTTTATTTAAATACGAAAAATTAAATTTCACATTTTAATAAAAATAAATCACAAATTTTAGTCCCTAATTCGATGTAAAATATTCGTCTTTAAGTAGTTGTAAACAATTTCGTCTTTAACTAGTTGTAAAATTTTCGTCTTTAGTTAGTTGTAAAGTTTTCAACTTTAATATGTTGTAACACCTTTCGACTTTAAAACGTTGTAAAAGATTTCGAATCTACTTAGTTGTAAAGTAAACGTTGTAAGTTAGTTGTTAAGTTTACAACTAACTAACAACGTTTAGTTTGCCATCGAATTTACAACCCCCACTTTATGTTACGACGTTTTTACAACGTCTAGTTTACGACGTTTTAACATCGTTATTTTGCGTTGTTAAATGTTACAACGTTTTTACAACGTTTTGTGCCTTACGACGTGCAAGACACGATGAACCACGTGGCGTCCCTAATGCATTGTAAAAGGTCTTTACAACACTTTAGGGACGAATTTTGGAGTTGTAAAAGCTGTGTTCTCTTGTAGTATAAGTAAACTATACCCAAAGTGCAACTGAATTTTTTTCATAAAAAGATAATAATTATTAGTTTCAGATAAAAATAGCAAATCTGGTTTATACCGTTTCCAAATATCTCACAAAAAAAAACCAATCGAGATTTTATCACCAACCCTTTGGCAGTTACAACATAAGAAACTAAACATAAAATAAACTAAAATTTCATAGGACTCTTGTCCTTGTCCTTACTAATCCCCTCTAAACCTTTATTCTGTTTCAAAGTCTTCCTAGGAGACATAACCTTCATGGCAAGCGATTTCTTGAAGCTCACACCGGTGATCGGAGTAGAAGCCTTAGACGATAAATCAATCCCTAACTTAAGCAGCCTTTAAATAGACTAAAGTCCCGTAAACTATACTAACAAGGAGACTATACTGTTGCTTACAAATTAGCCAACTATTCTGTTTTAACCCAAACTTTAATTGTTGACTTATAAAAATCCACAAAATCAAATTACGAAATCGATTTAGAGAGATATTCTCACACAAAGATAACCTTCTCATATTCAAATATCCTATCCCTATATACAAGGACACTTTAAATTCCAAAACAGATGACCACATAAATATGAAAATCGTTTTCAAAAAATAAATTTTTTGAAAAGTTTCAATAAAATAATCGCCCAAGTCAAACCAAAAACATACGCCTCCATCTATATACTTAATCATAATTCACACTTCTATAGACCTATACCATACGATATGTATATAACATCCCAATCCCCTATAGACTTACGAGCAGTTAAAAAGGATTGTTGTCCATGTTACCTCAAGGCACAACCACGGCAATTTTGTCCCAGTCTGAACATGTAATCTTACACGAACATGTGTAGCTTTTCTCATTTTCCCACTCCTAAAAACCCAAACATCAGCGGTCAAAATAATAATAATAACTAGGATCTTATCCACGCGGTTTGTGTGGGTTAAATAAATTATAAATCTCATGATTATGTAAAAAGTAGATTTTCAAAACTTACAGAGATAACATAAGTAACTAAAGAGAAGCGAGCAAAAGGAGAGCCTAAATAAATAAAAGAAAAATCGGTATTTTCTTGTTCTAAGGTATTTGTAGGTAAACGTTCCAACTTGATGGTCAAGTGTGTAAAAATAATTACAATCTTTAGATTGGTTTGAAACACAAATAACTGTAAGGTTGGGTAAACGTTATCGAGCGGTTGGTTTCTACATAATTCAAAAGTTTGAAACTTTTACAGGGAGTAGTGGAGTACATAAGTTAAACAAATTTTTAAATTTTCAATTCTGACACTATTACAAATAATTTCTTGCTTTTCAATTTAAAATTATTATGTTAAAAGAGTTGAATTGTCCATTTTCTTAAAAATAGTTTATAAACAACAATCTACTATGTAAGGTAATTTAACACTTGAAAATTAATTTTGAAGAGGTTTTGTATTTATAAAATATACATGATAAAATATGTGCAATATATATATATATATATTATTTATAACAAAAATATTATAACAAACAAAATATAACTTGGTTTTAATTACTTTAATGTTCAGTGTGTTTTAGTAATTATTTGAACCGAAAGTTATGTTACCTTATATCATAGTATAAAGTTTATAAATAAGGAACGTAAAATTGTTAAAGAGAGTATTTTTTGTAAAAACAATTTATTAAAGAGAGTAGTTTCTATAAATTGTCATTCAATATACAAATAATGTTTGTGAAGTACATAAACAATTTAACTAACCTGATTGTCGGATCTATATTCCCTTGAAATAATAGTATAACCAAAATAATAATTATTCAAATATTTATTTATCAGTATACATATATAAGTACTCATAACAAATTAATTACATATATTAGATAAATTATATTTTTTCTATACATCATGAAACATATATTGTTAGTAGATAAAAATTTATTTACTTGTGTACATAAATCTATGTACTTCTAACATATTTATTATATACGGTAACTAAATTATATAGATTGATATTATATAGTTTATACACGATAACATAATTATTATATTGCAATTTGATACATATTTGATATGTTGGATATTCATTATTTTTTCTTTGTACGGCAGAACATATGTTGTTACCGTAAGTTTTTAAATATATTATTTTCCTAATACATATAATATTGGTGTAAGTGTGTAAATTTAAATATTTTAGAAGATTAAAGTTGAACCTAATAGATTAAAACAGTAAATAGGTTAGAACATTCAAAGAACCAGAAAAAAAAGAAAATGTGAGAAGTAATAATTACTTCAAATAAAATTTCAAATACACAAGTAAAAATTTTTTTATAGTACATTGGAATTTTATGGGTTTATAATGTAATTTTTCCCAAAAGAAGTAATATAAAAATAAAAGAATAATATTATTCTTTTTTATTTGCAGAGAATTATTTTAAAGTTAAAAGTAAAAAAAATATAAATGAAAGGACGTAAATAAAGGGTCAAAACATTCTATAAATTCCACTCCAAGCATCAACCTTCTTCTTCACTCCCATCCAAGCAGAGCTACTATCTTTCTCCTTCACAAACCATTTTTCTCTCTCTGCACTTTCTCAAAGAGAGTGTTCATGTAATTAACATCTCTCCTTCTCTCCACACTGTTTAGTTATTTACGATACATTCTTAACTGTAAACAATGTGTAAAGTTCTAATTTTGTCTGAAAATATGTTCAATTGAAGGGCAAAAATGGGTCTTTTGGAAAATTTTTGGTTTGTTTTTGCTGCAATGGTGTGCTTTGTTCATGGTTATGACGCTGGTTGGGTCAATGCTCATGCTACGTTTTATGGAGGAAGTGATGCTTCCTGGAACAATAGGTATGAAACCAAACACAACTAAAACATCGTTCTCAATGTGCTTGATGAAATTTGAATTTAGTTATATGTCATATTCATTGTTGTTGTTGTTGTCGTCTGGTTTCAATGATATAAAGTGACCGAAAGCTAGTCAAACCTTATCAGTATCAACATCGCGTATAATGGATATGTATTTTACCCTTAGTGCCCGTTTCTTTAGCTTGTTCATGACGGTGATTTGCTTCAGCCTTGCCCTCACTGTTTCACCCAATGATACATTTGGAGCTGTCTTTGCATTCGGTAACCACGGATGATCTGAAGAAATGAAGCAAAGACGGAATATTACTCTTTGGTTGTCACATATATCATATGAATACAATACAATACACAAGCAAATTGCATACTTAGAAATTATAAAAACTGTACCCAGCACTTGCTGAGCTGTAAGACGACGCTTTTGGTCAGGATCAAGCATTTTCCTGATAAGGTCTTTTGCGGTATCAGAAACCTTGGGCCCTTGCTTTTTTGAAAACCTGCATCTATACACTCCATTATTTATCCCATTGCTTCTTTGTTGTCTTCATCGATGAACTCACACTCATGAAGATTCTGTCCGAAACCGATCTTACAGACTATACATCCCACCTAAGTATAAAAGGTTTTCTCCAGATTCACAGGAGATCGTCTCGAAGCAGAATCATATAGTTTATTAACCAAAAAGTCAATCTCTTCCTCTATGATATGCTTAAAAGATTGAAGCTTTTTCGTGCTGAAGAGTCAGAATACCGAGAGCTTTCGCATCGCTCTCCATTCTTCACTAGAGGGAGCGAATCCGATGTCTTTGAAGTTGTAAGGGATTGCTCTAGTCCCAACCGCATCTGGTTGATTACATCACTTAGACCGGAACGGTTTTCATTCTTCACCAGAGGGAGCGAATCCGATGTCTTTGAAGTGGTAAGAGATTGCTCTAGTCCCAACCGCCTCTGATTGTTTAGATTTCACCATTGTTTTGAGGTACTCAGAAATTCTGAAACATCAATTATATATATATATATATATATATATATATATATATATATATATTATATATATATATCGCCAAATTGAGTAGTGGTTACTATAAATTGGGAATGGTGGGGAAAATTGAAAACTTGGGTAGTTGTTGGCAATTAATCGTGGTCTAAGTTTTTTTTGCGAAAATAAAACAGTTGTAAAAGGACTTGAAATATACTTTAGAAGTATTATTTTTGTAATATTTTACAAATAGCGGTTGTTTAGAGAAATTGACCTCCGTTTTAATATATAAAGATATACATATATTTGGTCGAAATAATTTGTTTCTTTTTTTGTATTTTAAAAAACTATATTCAAATTTCTTCATATACAAAAATTTAGGCCTGGGATTACTAACCGACCCGAAATTTCCGACCCAAACCGAACCGAGAAAATGTCGAATCGGGCTGGTTAGTATAATTTAAATCGGGTAAAACGGGCAAGCTTTTAAATGAAATTTGGATATTGTTTCGGGTCGGTTCGGTTATAAAGCCATGATCGGTTATTTCTTAATCGAAGTATAAATACCCCTAAACCTATTTTTTTCTTCTATTCTTCTCTTCTCTTCGCGAGGCTGCTGCTTGGATGCGATTCGCGAAATGATTCCTCTTCTCTTCTCTCTGGCGCTGCATCTTCCACGATCCAACGCCGTCGGCTCTCTTATCTTCTATAGTCAAACTTCCCCTCAGGTAATCCTCCCTTCTCTTTTCTTCGTCTCTTCGTCTCTTCTTTTCTCATTTCATGCTCTTTTTTCTAATTTGATATTCTCTTATCTTCGGCACTGTCTCTTCTCTTCTCTCCGGCGCTGCCTCTTCCACGATCCAACGCCATCGGCTCTCCAATCTTATGTAGTCAAAGTTCTCCTCAAGTAATCCTCCCTTCTATTCTCTTCGTCTCTTAGTTTCTCATTGCATGCTCAGTCTGTTGAATGGATTTGATATTCTCTGCTCTTCGGCGATGCCTTTTCATGGTCATATCTGTTTTATGCAGGACGAAGCTTGAAGTTCAGGCTGAGACAGCATGCGTCGATCTTAGATCACGATGTCCATACTTTTATGAAGTCGGATGCAAGTTAGAGCCACAGTGAGTTCCTTTACAACTCTGCCCTTCTTCATGGTTTCAACTTTCAATATTGAAATGTGGTTAGCCTTTGCTTTCTGGTGGTTGAAATTGTTTAGTCCTTAAGATAGAAATAACCGTGAATTGACTGAGAGAATGAATACATCAAGCAAGTTGACTAATATGAGAAGTAGATGATAATCATTAGTATTCAAATCTTTGTTGTGATAATCATTATTGTTTTTGGTCTAATAGTGTTACAGATAGAAGAACACTTGGGATCTTTGATTGAAACTCATGCACTTTGAAGTAGTTAATGTTGCAGTAGTGAAGCAATTGTTTAGGTATGTCAATCTTTCAACCTTATATTATTGTGATCTTTGAGCTTCTAATTTCCATGTAATGAGGGATAAGATAATTTCCACACAGGTTTGTTCTCACAAATGGCATTGAGTTCCATGATAAGCTTGATCCACTAGAAGCCATTGCAATCTGATTTCTTCTCGGTTTGTTCCCTAACTGAACGGTAAGCCGACATTACATGTTCTATACATGCAATATTTTTTTCTCATGATATAATGTAATGATTTGTAAGCTGCTACTGAGTATCAACCGCATTTTTTGTAGATCACAAAAAAGTGGGAGACAAACAAAACTTGGTGGAAATAAAGTTGCTGCTGCTGAGTATCAACGAGGTTTGTCTTTCTTTGATTTCATTAAGTGCCTTTCTTGGATGTTACATGGTGGTGATAACTCATTGGATTGATGTTATTTGGATGTTATAAAAATGGATTATCAGCTTCAAACCGGTCATAGACCATAAGGGAGAAACAATTGCGGAACAACTTAGTGAGTGTCTAGAAGATTGGGGGATTTGCAAGCGTATTTACAGTGACAGTTGACAATGCCAAAGCGAATGATAAAGCATTAAAGTTGTTGATAAATGCTTTGCGGGTGAAGAGTACTCAATCATTAGTTAGTGATGGTGAATATTTACACATCCGGTGATGTGCTCATATTTTGAACCTGATTGTGAGAGATGGCCTAACTTCAATTTCCGAGAGTGTACTTGCCATTAGGAATGCTATAAGTATGTAAGATCATCGACCTCGAGGCTGGAATCATTTCAAAGACGAGTGTCATTAGGGAATGTAAGTAGAGGGAGTGTTTCACTTGACTACATTACCAGGTGGAATTCGACGTACCTGATGCTGACATCCGCTCTCAAATTCAGAGGTGCATTTGAGAAGTTGTTTGCAGAAGACAAACTTTACAATGACTACTTCAAGGAGATAGATGAAGATGGGGAAAAAAGAGTAGGTCCTCCGATTTACAGTGACTGGGACGACATTTAGAGGTTAGTGAAGTTCCTCCGTTTATTTTTCAACTGCACTTTGGCATTTTCAGCATCTAAGACAGTGATATCTTCCCTATGCTACAATGAGATAGTCATTCTAGAGCAGAATCTTATTTCATTGTGCTCTCACAGAGATGATTTTTTAAGGGAACAAGCATTAGCTATGATAGTTAGTTTGAGAAGTATTGGGATGGCCTTCTAAACATGAACCCGTTGCTAATCATTGCAAGTGTCTTTGACCCTAGGAATAAGATGCAGTTTGCATCTATTTGCTTTGACAAGCTATATGGTAAAGACAGTGCAGAAAGTAAGCATCTAAGATCCTCAATCAAGGCAACAATGAAGAGTCTGTATGAAGAGTATGTCAGCAAGTTAAGCACCTCTTCTCAAGCTGGTTCCAAGAGTGATAATATGGCTACTCCTGATTCTGAACAAGTAAGTCTTCTGTTTTTTTATTTGTCTAACGATGATGGGTATGATAGGGATGCTTTGTATCAAGAGATGGATAATGAAACTGAAAATGAGGAAGCAAGTAGTGAGTTAGACATTTACTTGATGGAGAAAACCGTTCCACGTAATAAAAATCTCTTGGAAATTGATTATGATGTGCTAGCATGGTGGAAGCATAATACTGTGAAGTTTCCAATATTATTTGAGCTTGCCAAGGACGTGCTTGCCATTCACGTGTCTTCTGTTGCTTTAGAGTCTGCATTCAGTACAAGTGGAAGGATTTTGGATCCATACAGAAGTTGCCTAGCACCACATATGATCGAAGCATTACTTTGTTTACAGCAGTGGCTAAAAAACACACTAGATGCAACAAATGTTGCAAACTTGGCTCAGATGATTGAAGAATTGGAGTTTCAAGACGCATTAGGTAATCCACTGATTCTGTTTTTTTTTATTATATTGGTTGTGGTTTGCTTTACAATGAGTTCTTGAAGTGTTTGTTTCCTTGTGTAGCTCCTACGACTTCGGAACACCTTCAAATAGATGTGTAAGCTGCTTTATATCTTTCATTCTCATTTTGCAGATTATTTTCTGTTCTTACATTGTATGTTTAACATCATTTACTATGTTATGTTCATGGAACAATGTGTTTTTCAACTTCATTTATGCTAGGTACACTTTATCTTTATACTATGAATGAAACAAAATTTAGATAGTAACATTTACTATGTTATGTTACTGGAACAAATGTATTTCAAAATTTATTATTCGTGTTCGAGTGTTGGACAATACTAATTAGATAAAAACATTTTTGGTAGAGGAAAACATGAAAAATATGGAATTTGGTAGATAGTAAAGCTAGATAGTAATTATATGTACCCAAAAAGCTAGATAGTAAAACCAGGACAAAAAAAAAAAAAGAGAAAAGTTAGATAGTAAAACCAAAATAAAAAAAGGAAAGAAAAAGCTAGATATATTCCAACATAATTATAAGAGTGATTTGCTAGATTAGAGCGAAATTAAGTGTTAATTATTGAAATAGAGCAAATGTTTGTAAACTAGTAAAATATATTTTTAAATTTATTATATACCATTTTGCCCTTTTGTAATGAGGAAAAAAAAGTTATTACGAAAATGCCATTAATGAAATCTGCCACGTAAGCGATCAACTCTACCATACTAACAGAGTGCAATATGATAGAGTTAGATTTCCAGGCTAGTAAAGTTGAAGTGTGCTTGGTAGAGTTAGATTTTCAGGCTAGTAAAGTTGAAGTGTGCTTGGTAGAGTTAGATTTTCAGGCTAGTAGAGTTGAAGTGTGCTTGGTAGAGTTAAATTTCCAGGCTAGTAGACTTGAAGTGTGCTGGGTAGAGTTAGATTTCCAGGCTAGTAGAGTTGAAGTGTGCTTGGTAGAGTTAGATTTTCAGGCTAGTAGAGTTGAAGTGTGCTTTGTAGAGTTAGATTTTCAGGCTAGTAGAGTTGAAGTGTGCTTGGTAGAGTTAGATTTCCAGGCTAGTAGAGTTGAAGTGTGCTTGGTAGAGTTAGATTTTCAGGCTAGTAGAGTTGAAGTGTGCTTGGTAGAGTTAGATTTTCAGGCTAGTAGAGTTGAAGTGTGCTTTGTAGAGTTAGATTTTCAGGCTAGTAGAGTTGAAGTGTGCTTGGTAAAGTTAGATTTCCAGGCTAGTAGAGTTGAAGTGTGCTTGGTAGAGTTAGATTTTCAGGCTAGTAGAGTTGAAGTGTGCTTGGTAGAGTTAGATTTTCAGGCTAGTAGAGTTGAAGTGTGCTTGGTAGAGTTAGATTTCCGTCGGGTCATTTTCGAGACAGTGTTTGAACATTCAAACATGTTCCAATCTGAGTGAAATTTTGCGGGGAGCTTCGTGACCCAGTGATCTTTAGATCCAATGGTGGGATTATGGTTTCAATGGCTAGTTTCTGAGATATTTTGATGTTTTCATGGCTGTTCGCTGATCTTGGTTGGCCTTGGTGGAGTTAGAAATTCTAGTGTATTATGTTCCGTCGGGTCATTTTCGAGACAGAGTTTGAACCTTCAAACATGTTCTGATCTGAGTGAAATTTTGCGGGAAGCTTCGTGACCCAGTGGTCTTTAGATCCAATGGTGGGATTATGCTTTCAACGGCTGGTTTTTGAGATATTTTGGATATTTTCATGGCTGGTCTCAAACTCATTTATACGAAATCGAAAAATCCATAAAAGGAAAGAAGAAGAGGAAAAAGATGGCGAGTACGGCGACAAGAAAAAGAAGAAGAAGGAGAAGTCGACGAGAAATAAAAAGAAAGAGAAGAAAAATGAGAAAATGAGAAAATGAGAAGAACGAAAGAAGAAGAAGAAGAAGAAGAAGAAGAAGATGAAGAATATTTTTTTTTTAATTAAAAGGGTGTAATTGTAATTACACCATTTGTTTCATTTTTTTTTCCAACAAAAACTATTTCTGTAGTTAGAGCATAATTTTGCTCTATTTGAACAATTCTTTCTAATTATAATCAAGAAAAGTAGATAGGAAGAAATTGTCGATAAGAAAAAAAAAGATAGGAAGAAATTAGGTGTACAGACTTCGTCAAATAAGACATATGAGCAAATAGTGGAATTAAAAAAAAAACGTTCGAAAAGAAGAAGCAAAATACAAAAGATTCCCATTAATGAAAGTCAACAGAATATTTCAAAAACATTAATGAAATCTAATGAAATTTGGCATAGAAAGTAGAACCACAAGTCCTCCTATTTTGACTTCTCTACGAGTTTCAGTTGTCAATTTCATACTCGTTTTCTTTATTTGTATTTTTTTTCACTAAAATTCGTATATTAAAACTAATATAAAATAGCAATGATTGAATATATAACTTGAAGAAAACAGAAAGTATTTACGAAAGCTAAGCCCAAAAAAAAAAAATCCAGAAAAAACTATACTACAGTATTTAAAGACAAAAACTCAATAACACGCTAACTTAAACTTGTAGATCCAAACCACAAATGAATATACGGAGACGAAATTGATGGATTTCTTTTTAAAATGAATGCATGTATCTCAGTAATAAAAAAAAAGTTGTTAGATTGTCAAAAAAATCTCAAATGTTTTTTTTTTTTAATGGCTAGATTAAAACATAACCAATCAAGACACCTCACTAAAATCCATGAAAAAATCAAACCTCGATCAAAAGTATAGAGTAGGGACAAAGTAGAACCTTCACTACAAGTTTGAGCTTTGTCTTGACCCAATCCGTTTGTCACTGTTAGGTCTAGACATATTACTGGGACACGAATATCAGAATGTAACCGACACAAAAATTCAGTTTCAAGTATGATTCAGTGTTAGGAGAAAGTAACCATCAGGTTTTCTGATGTTCTACCCGTGAGTATTGGTTCGGATCGGGTAATACACAATACCCGATTGAGTACCCATGAATTAACGGCATCTTTGGGCAATTAATTACTTTATACTCATGTAGTCTACATGCATGCTTTACCTTTTCACCTACCAATACTTTAGGGACTTTCATGCAAATGCTCGAGCATTAACAACAAAGAGAAATTAGTTTCAGTTCTGAAATACCAAGCTGCAATCACACAATTCACCACAATATCGTTTCTCTCCTCCACTGATATTGTCTCATCCGTCGGTATTTTCGAGAGCAAGATCACATGTAAATTTCCTCATAATTTCATTCTCTGTTTTGCTTGATTTTGGTCCAATATTACGAAATCCAACATTCTCGACTCATTTCTTCATTTAGAGTCTTGATTTCGCTTTCTATTGTGTGTTTTAGTATGTAATATTGTTGATTCTTCATTATTTATTTCAACGAAATCTGAATCAAAGATTCTAGGGTTTTAGGTTATTGAGTTTTTAGGGCTTTTTGATGTTTCATGTAGAATTCATTTGGTAATATGGTTTTGATATAGTAATTGGTACGTTTTCCCTAAAATTTGATCTGATTTTGATAGTGATTGATCCGATTTTAGGGTTATAGGTCATGGAAAATTGATAGTTATTGTCTTATAAAAATTGGTTCATATGTGTTTATGTGATATCAATTCCGAGTTAGTTAATAGATATCTAAGCTAAATATCCACTAAAAACAAATATCAATATCGAGTTTATCGTCTAAAGTGGTAAAAGTGATTATTTGATTTTGTTTAATGTGATGTGGCTATTAAATTATCACATCTTGTGCTTTGATTCTCTAATCCATTTTTAATAAGATCATTTATTTTTGTAATTTGGTTTGGTGTTAGCTTCTTTTTATATTTCTGGTAGGCTGAAGCAAAAATATAGACTCATAAATTATTCAGTCTTATCTGAATTGAGTTTTTTACCTTGTATATCGTAGTGTATCTTGTGTGAGTCTTATCTAAGTGTGACAGAGAAAATTAAATGATGATATAAGCTTTACAGAGAATATGAGTTTAACTTATGTTGTTATCATTGGATGCTAGCTACCTGGTTAGATTTATTCTAAGTTTGGTTTCATCGAATTGGTGCTTCTTGAAAATAATTGTTGGTTGTGTTATGAAATGTTATGTATTTTTTAGTTCTATTAGGTATTAATTTTAGCTTTGTATGTTGTGCAGATGGCATCTTTGGATCATCTACCACCTTCTACCAATGAAGATGCTGCTAATACTTCTAATTCTAGGAGTAAATGACAAGAGACTAAAGCTCAGGGCAATGAGTGTAAAGGAAAGGAAAAAAGCGGAGTCTAGTGTGGGGTAACTTCACTAGATTGAAGGACATTTCTGATAAAGCTAAATGCAACCATTATTCGAGGGTGCTCACTTGTCCAATCTTACACGGGACATCAAATATGAAGAAGCATCTAAGCTCATGCAAACAATACAAGGTATGACTTACTGAACATAAGCAAATGGTATTTACTGAGGATGCTAGGCTGCATTTAGGAAAGGTTTCTGATAAGGAGGTTATGGATACAACAAATGAGTTGCTTGTAACTGTTGGACTGCCATTATCATTTGTAGAGTCTCAGCCTTGGATAACCTTTTGCAATAGGGTTAGGTTACCTAAACCACACTCACGCAGATCTCCGATTAGAGACATATATGAGTTGCATTCTCGGAAGAAAGCAGTAATTAGAAAGTTTCTAGGTGATAACAAGGAAAGGTTGTCATTGACAACTGATATTTGGATAGCTCTTTGTACAAGAGCTAGTTATATAGTCATAACAATTCATTATATTAATGATAATTGGAAACTGCATAAGCTAATCATAAAGTTTAAAAACGTTCATGATCACAGAGGGGTTATAATTTTTAAATGTTTAATCGAGTATTTGGATGAGTTGGTTATAAAGAAAGTGTTTAGCATAATGGTTGATAATGCAACAACCAATACTTGAGAAAATTCGAAGAAGACTTTAGACATGTGGGAGATGAAGCTTTGGTATTGTATGATGATTACTTACATGTGAGGTGTGCCAAGCATATACTCAACATGGTTGTTAAAGATGGATTGACAGAGATAGATGATAATGTTTCTGGAATTAGAAATGCAATCAATTACATGAGATCTTCTTGAAATAAACAAAAATCGTTTGAGCTGCGGGTTAATACCGGAAGCTTCATAGAGGAAGTCTTCTTCTAAATGTTGGAACTAGATGGAATTCAACTTATTTAATGTTTAATCAAGCATTGAAGTTCAAAGTAACTTTTGATAAGATGGAGGAGGAAGATGTGCCTTACGGATCTTATTTCTTGGAAATAGTGGACGGAAACAAAAGAGTGGGACCTCCAGTTTTTGCTGATTGGGAATCAGTCTCTGATGAAAGTATTGCTTTTTTTTTATAACAAAAATACATTGGTGCTGTCAGCATCCACTTCAGTATGTTCGTATTTGTGTTACAATGAAATTGTAACAATTGCATTGAATCTACAGTCTTATAGTAAGGGTAACCATATAGCTTTGAAGAGTAAAGCAATTACTATGACTAAGAAGCTAGAAAAGTATTGGAGTCCAACTGAAATTAAGAAGATGATCATAGTTCCTAGTGTCTTTGATTTGTCTAAGAAGATGAAGTTTGCACAACTTTGTTTTGAGAAGCTCTATTGTAAAGACAACAAGGAATTTACTCAGTTAAACATTGTCATTATAAATATCTTGGAGAGATTATTCGAGAAGTAAACCAATAGACATAAGATTGAAGCGAGTGTTATAAATTCAGCACAGTCAAATGTGAATTCATCTTACTCACAAGAGCAATCTGTCTTAGAGAGAATGAAACCAATTCAATGGACAATGATCTTGGGTATGAGAGAATATATTCTTTCTATAAAGAATTTGTGACTAAGATATGATTGCAAGATGATAGTACAAAATTGGAAATTTATCTAAAAGAGAAGGTAGATAATCCTAATCTTATTGCTGGAGCACATTATGATGTACTATCTTGGTGGAAACAAAATACAATGAAGTTTCCATTTATGTCTGAGATTACGAAGAATGTACTTGCAATGCAAATCTCATCAGTTGCATCTGAATCAGCATTTAGTATTAGTGGAAGGGTTTTAGAGCCATCAAGGAGTTTCTTAACAACTTACTCGGTTCAAGTGTTGATGTGTGTTAAACAATGGTTGAAGTATAAAGTTCATGTTAGTGACAAAGGCATTATGACAATACAAGAAATGCTTTCAGATGTTGAGAAGCAAGATGAGCTCATGAGGGGTAATATATACTTTTGTTTATGGTTTAATAATTTGTTTTGGGTAAACTTGATTCCACATTTAATAACTTATCATGAGAGGTAAGAGATATTTTTGTTATGGTTTAATAACGTGATTCTGTTTTTTTTTCAAATTTTCTAGAGTTTGAAGAATTAGGATACGTTGGAAACTGAAGTCTGTGAAGAATGAGGTATAAAAATAATTGATTACTAATCTATTTCTTTAAATTTTTTGTTGCAATACGATCAAAATAAAGATGATCAAATGATTATATATGTTTCAGGGGGAATGAATGAAGAATTGGTCTGAATTGAAGTTTACTCGTCACTTTTGTTGTTTCTAAATCTGTTTGGAATTTCTTTGAATCTATTTGGATTACATTTCACTTTTTCAGAATGATTATGTTTTACATTTAGACATTATTCTTGTGGATTTTAGGTACAATTATGTGATTTTAATCTTCGGGTACTTAGAGATAATCATGTATTTCAGGTATAATTACCCGAAAATAGGGATTATTCATCAGGTTCTTATAGATATTTGGATCCGATCTAGCCCCGAACAAGAACGAGATCGAATTAATTTTGGTTCTTTATTGGGTATCAAAAAATTAGACGCGATCCGACCCGGAACCAGTAAGACCCGAACCGGTACCAAACTAATTTAAGACCCGTTCTTATACGGGTATCCAAATCATGGATCCGAAAGACCTAGACCCGATTAGGTTTTACCTTGAACTGACCAGAATACTCGAATGCCCAGGCCTAGTTATCGCCGTGACGAAAACAAGCCGAAGATGAGTCAAAATGAAGAAGAAAAACTGGCGAAATCCCCACCCGCAAACTGTAAATGTTGGACAACTCTTTATAATTCTCTGGTGGTTTGGAAAAAAAAAAAAGCTGAACAGTGACAATGCTATCGAAGCCACCCCTCATTGTTCACCGGAAAAACATATATGCAAATCAAAGTCATCATCGTCTAGTTCGTGGATAGGAAGAAGACTCGAGGAGAAAGAAAAAACTCTCTTTTGTCAAATACACTCTTTTTCTTTAGTATATATATATATATATTTACATTAATAACTCTCAATTTTTTTTAAAAAAAAGAATTAATAAAAAACTGTTTCTCTCTCGTGAACCTTCGACTTAAGGTTTTATTCCTCTATGAACTAAAGATGGCGTTTGATGGATTTCGCAGGATCAGAGCCGTTACCCCTTCTCCTTCTATGTAACATCCTATATACGGAAATATGGTGGTGCATGCAAAGAGTTTTAAAAAAATTGATTTGGCCACCTATGACAAAATGTGCATTTATCTTCCCGGTCACTTGTGCAGAGAAAACTCAAAGGTTAAATATGGTTGAGCTAGAATAGTTGAATGATGGGTAACATTTCATAAAATGATTCCCGGAATAGTGTAAGTGAGAACAAAATATAGGGAAATATCATATAATGATTTATAGGGTCGGTAAACAAGTCTTTAAAGCATCATAGACATAGTGTACCGATTGTTGGGTGAACGTGGGCACACGACACAGGAGAGGACGTGAGACATACTAAGGATGGCGGTCAGGGTGTAACAAGTGGTGTCATAGCCGAAACCAGTGTGAAGACAAAAGGCCTCAAACAATCGGGGGGGGGGGGGGGGTGACGATTTTGGTACGAAACAAAGACGTTGCGATCTATTAGTGGGGGTGAATTGTAGCACCTTCCTTTGAGTAAAAAAGTGTTTAAAGTCTCCTAGACATAATATATCGACCGTTAGGCCGGTAAAGGTTGGCCCACGGGTCCAAAAAAGATGTCGAGCCCAGTAAGGGATGGGGTCAGAGTGTTACATTCCACTATGTGTCATGAGTGTCCCGGTGTCTATCTTACCTTGAGAAGATTTTGATTTATTCGAAGTTTCATTCTAAGTTAGATGTGGCTTTTTGTTAGGGCTAGTACCACCGTGATATTGTTTTGTCAATCTCTTTGCCCCGAGTAGATAGTATAATTTGGTTTTTAGGTGTTTTCATTCCAAAATGAGTAGATCTGAGGGCTAATAACAATATTTTTACCATCAAATAAACATATTGTAATGTCAATCATTGTACTACAATATGGTGTCAATCCATCATGTAAGGAGCTAACAATCATGACATATTTAACTCATCCAATCCAAGCCAAATCAATTAATTTGTATCCATCAGTCCAATTCAAATTTGAAAATAAACATAAAGAAAACAGAGCAAAATAGAGTTAAAAACAGAACAAAACAGAGTAGAAGACAAAGCATAACCAGAGCAGATTAAATGCAGCAAAAAATAAGGTAAAACTTAAGAACAGTAAATTATCATAGAGATGAGTTCTTGAGGAGTGAGATCAATAATCAAAACTTCACTAAGGGATCCACAACTTGCTTAACATCCAATATAGATGATCTCTAGACCAGGAATCAAACCAATCACATTCATTATAATGAAATGAGACTCAACCTAGACTACAATCAGACTTGACTCTCATCAACGATTCATAGGCTAAGAGGCATTAAGATCTCACCTAAAACGGCCTAATAACACCCTTGACATTCAATCTCTTGAGGTAGGAATAATCATCTTAATTTTAGGTCCACTCAAACATTTTCACAAACACCTTGTGGGTGGAAAATACCTAATCTCGGATTTTAGTGGATCGAAGAGAAATAAACACTAAGAACACCTTAAGAATGCTTGGAAGCCTCTAGATCTACATTAATCTATCCCATTTCCTCAAGAACCCTAATGGATCCACTCAATCTTCATCATAAAATTCATAAACCTAGAAAATAAAAAGCTTAACATCATTAGAAAGATAAGAAGAAGATGAAACAAGATTGATTAAAGGCAGAAGGGGATCTAGCATTCAAGATCTGGAAATGACAAAATAAAGGAAAGAAAAGCTTTCTTAAACTTTAACAAATGAGGAATAAAAACATGGATAAAGTTTCTTAATGACTTAAGAGAGTATTTATAGCATTTTCACTAAAACCCTAAAAAGTTAACGTGAAAGAAAAAATCAACAAATTTGGGCAAATCATGTACTCGATCAAGTGATGATCGCGTCCCCTTGATCGAGTGTCTTCTTCTCTTGCTCAATTTGCTTCCAAATGCTCCAATTACTGCGCCTATGCTGATCGTTTGATACAAATGTCTTCACAACGTCCAAAATCCTCCAAATTGTGCTCTCCAAGTACCTAGAGTCACCTTTAATGCAATATGTATGCAATGAAAATTCAAAAATATGCTATAATGTGTATGAAAAATATACTAAATAAGACACCTTTAATGAGCTAAAATGTATATACATCAACTCCCCCACACTTAGTGTTTGCTTGTCCTTAAGCAAACAAATGTGACAAAAAAGATGAAAAAGAGGAGATAAAGAGGGGACTCAATAACAAAGCAAATTGATTCAAATGTTAACGCTCACTGTCCTATTTAGATATTATAAAATGTAATGCTAACAAGTCATACTCAGAAAACGTTAGCCACATCCAATAAACAAGTTGGTCTAAAGGGAATGATTAAGAGATTAAAATGATCTCTTTTGTAACTGGTCAAGTAATGAAGAACAAGGATCACTCAATGAAATAGATTAAGTTTCAGTATAATGCTAAAAGTTAGAACCAATGAATGTATACAAGAACAAGAGTCCATCTACCCGATACACCTAATAAATTAAGTTTCAGTATAATACTAAAAGTTAGAACAAACGGATGCATACAAGAACAAGAGTCCCAATACACCTAATCGATCTCAACCCTAAGCTCATATAATCTCAGAATGATGATTCTAATTCTACCCTTTCATCACAAGGCTTTCTTTTTCAGCTAACAATTTCTTTTTAGAGTCAACTTTCTAAACTTCTTTTCCATTTTTTTCTTACTCTAAGGACATGATTCATATACTTTTGGGTGACTTATAGCGGTTTGGACTTATATAATAGTTAGTTGTGGTTCACTTTCATTTCTTATTGCATAAGTCTTGCTAGACTTTTGTCTATGTTTACTTTGAACCACCTTTTCTATACTTTGCTTCCCAAAACCTTAACTAGAATACCTCTATACTTTCAGAATTTTCTCCCCTTAGATTCTTTTAACTTAAACTCTTTTCCCTTCTTTCTTTTTGTTTTCTTTCCAATGCATAGAACACAAGATCCTCGACCCAAAAACCGTAACCACCTAGACCTAGCTAGTCCAAAAGATATGAACCAGATTCTACATGAATATTTATCCTTCTCGGCTCAGACTTAACACCTGATACCAAGCTTAATCCAAAATAGGCCTCACAATCATACACAAACAATGCATGGCTTGAATAAAGGTTAAAGCTCAGGGAGGAATTATACTTGGATTAACAAAATATATATGAATGGTGCAAAGGAGATCCAAATATTATATGCTATCCACAAGTTGATATTCAATGCACAAGCTTGATAATTAAATGTCAGGTTTAGGTTTTCTTTTAGCAAGGTTTAAAATTAGATCAAAACATTTTCAATCAAAGGCAATAGTACTCAAGCTAAAGCTTCATAACATGGTGCAGTCTTATACTTCAAACAAGTTAACAAGCATCAAACAACATATACTTAGGACAGCGAATATAGCTCATAAATCAGCAAGTTTGCAAGGTAAAATCATCATCAACCCCAATGCAATGTCTAGACTCAATCTTACATAAATGCAAACTACATGAAAACTCTGTTTTTGTTTTGTTTTTGGAAAGGGGTTTATGATATATATATATTTTTTTTAATATACCATAGATCATATGCATGATCAAAATATGCAAAAAAGAAAATAATTTTTTGATTTTCTGAGCCTTAAATGCAATGCATGATCTATATTGAAAATCAAAACTAAGGAACAAAGAAAATGATATTGAACACCTCTAGAACCCTACTCTAAAATTAAATCACACAGTCCCTTGTGTGTATAAAAGCTCAAAAAAGAATCCTCGATCAAGAAGACAAAATCAACATCGCAACGATATACACATTGAAGTGAAGGAGTCAGTACCTTTTAGAAGCCAAAGTAGGTTGATATGGAGGCGGTCATGGTCTCCAAGGTGTAACATTACACATTCTTCTAAGTCTCAAGTTTAATCTGACTGAGTGTACCACTCGAGCTTGCAATCCCTGATGGACACTCGAGCGGGTGTTGTTGAGTGTGCTGCTCGAGTGTCCTCCTATGGCTCTGCGTTGTCTTCTGGAGTATGTGTTGAGATTAACTAAGGAGTGTTTGGCTAGTACTGGCTGTATCTCCTGAGTTGGCTTCACATAAACCGAGTCTCGCCTTTGTTAGTTCCCAAAGCCATAGTTAGAGGAAGTGCCTTTGCCTTTTTCAAGAGTAGTTATTCTTCAGGTCAGGGCTTCATTTTCTCTCTGTCTAGGTTCAACACTCTTGACCAATCCCTTAACTTTCTTCACCAGCCACATGTTCCTTTTCTAGAGTAACCCAAAATGCTATGAGCCTTTTTCACTAGATCTTCTTGTCTTGGTGGTAAAAAATATTCTTCAAAATAGTGCACTTCCGTGTCAATCTTTTCACTTTCAGTTGGTGATGGAGGAGGAGATGGTCCGTTTGGATTTTATTGTGATTCCAATTGAGAGATAAAGTCAGTGTTTCTTCCCATTGTTATTGATGTCAACTCTCTGTTGGGTAGTATCATGTGAGCTACTTTTATCGCATTGTCTTTGAATGTATAAATACACTTTCCATGCACTCTTCTATTTGACAAGAACCGACTTATTTGTCAATGTCAACCTTTCACTTTCAAAGATGCATTTCACAAAGCCTCCCACAGTGAGATTTCTTTCGTTACCATCAGACTTAGTGTCCATCCTATCTCCAATGATTGGTGAACCATCATTCTTGGTATCCAAGGTTTATTTCAATGTCGTAGCTAGCATTTCCATATCTCTTAGGTTTATAGTGTCAGTTGTGAACCGAGCAAAGAAATGTGTTACCAAGGATCATTCTGAAGTACCTTAAGGCTGGATTTTTGATAACAGGTTTTCACGGTTATCAAATAACCTACTGTTATGTAATCAATCACAGTACAGTAAGGTGTCAATCCAACTGGGCTAGCAATTATTCAATTCGGATGCAATCTACTCAACCTAATCTAAGCCAAAATGATTACGGTGAATTGTATTATCCTAATCAAGCTTTATGAAAACATAACGTAAAACAGAGTGAAAAATAGAATGTAAAAACAGAGTAAAAACAGAATGTAAAAGCAGAACGAAAACAGAGCAACTAAAAACAGAGCAATGACGAAGAAAACAGAGCAATGAAGTAACATAGTTTTCGCAGAAAAAAACAGAGTGCTAGAAAAGTCGAAAATTCAATTAAGGAAAGTAGGTTCTTGAGGTTAAGGATCAGCGATCAAGGCATACCTAGGGGCTCCAGACTCGTTTATCAACCTATTTAGATGACTTCTAGGCAAGAAATCACAACAATCACATTCATTCTCATGCAATGGGACCTCTCTCAAACCCTAACCAGACTTGATTCTCACCAACGATTAGAGGGCTCAAGAGGCAATAAACACAGACCTAACAGAGCCTAATAATACCCTAGACAGTCAATCTCTTGAGCTAGGAGACGTTATCTCAACCTAAGCTCGTTCCAGCATTATCACAAACACCTTTTGGGTGGGAAACACCAAACCATCAGATTTCAATTGATCAGAAAGAAATAAGCGTTAAGGACACTTAGACTGAAGAGATCTAAGCCTATTCAACCCTAAACAAGTCTGGAATTCCCTAAATCTACCCTAATCTCACCATCTCCTCAAGAACCCTAATTTATCTACTCAATATTCATGATGAAAAACATAAACCTAGAATTGTAAATCGTTAACATAATCAGAAAGATCAAACAGAGAAGAACAACAATGATTGAAAGCAGAAAATCGAATTCTCAAAAGATCAACAAGGTACTAAGATTCAAAGAAAAGGAAATTACAAAGGAAAAAGGAGAAAAGTCATTTTTGCTTAAAGAAAAGAGGCTAAAACGTTCTAGGGTTTGCCTGATTACATAAGGGGGGTATTTATAGGCCTTTTTCCAAAAACCTAAAAAAGTAAACTTTGACCAAAAAGTCAACGCTCAGGTCCGAAATTCCACCCGACCAGTAATGCTCGAGTGTCATGGGGACATGCCAAATCTTCTAGATCACATCCTGAACTTCAACTTTAGGCCAATCAAATATCTCATAGATCTTCTTGTAGTCCAAAATACTTCATATTAAGCTTCGAAAGTACCTGAAACCCCCCTTTTATGCAATGTATGCAATGCCCAATACAGATGTGAAAATTAAGCCTAAAAGGACCTAAAACAATGATAATACTCTAAGTATGGATGCAAAACATGCTAAATAATGCCCCTAAAACATGCTAAAATGCAGACACATGAACTCCCCCAAACTTAGTCTTTGCTTGCCCTCAAGCAAATGCATAGAGCTAAGAAGAGAGAGAGGTTGCTGACAATGGGAACATGCTACGCCAAACAAACAACACATCAGGCTGAAAATCGTAATCCACAAGTGAACCCCCATTCCATTGTAAAAACCACAATCTACTTGCGTCAAGGCTTAGCATAATAACTGAGTGCTCCCTAATACTTAGCTGGACTCTAAGAAACTTAGATTTGAAACCTATTTCTATAAGTGCAGGCCGTGAGAGGGGCTATCGATCAAAGACCTTGGGATTCAACTTCCTCAAATTCAGCAAGACACCATTAATTCAGCATTTAGATCACTTCTTATTTTCAACTCCTACCTTTGCTCAAACTCGTACTTATTTGCTCTAGCTTTATCAATGAGACACGAAAAAGTACGGGTTTACGCACAGTCCGGATTCAACTTAGGCATCAATGAATTAGCTTTATCAATGAGACACGAAAAATACGGGTTTACGCACAGTCCCGGTTCATCTTAGGCAACATCAGAATGGTTTCATCGATGAACACAAGAAGGTACGGGTTTACGCACAGTCCCCATTCATCTTAGACCACATTATTTGATCTAAGTTGTAAGAAGGATGATTCTATATTTATCTTATGCTTTTCTTTCTACTAAACCTAAAGAAGGATCTTATGCAATGTATCTCAAGCCACTAATTTGGCAAAAATAAAATTCGATTATGAGGCAACAAATCTGGTCATTTTTGAGACACAACATAAGCACCATTTTCTAAGGTTAACGATCTACCAATTAGTGTTCAAGATGGAAGAACGCAAGTCCAAAAGTTCACTATGGTTACTAGCCAATCAACCTAGCAAGTCTGTCTATCGTTAGCAAGATGATTCTCATAACTCTAGACTCAATCCTATATGAATGCAATGCAGCTACATGAACACTGTTTTTGACTGATGCCTTTTCATGCTTTTTCTAATTTTTATGGGTTTTCTATGCCTTAAATGATATGCAAGTGAACAAATATGCTAAAAAAATGTTTTTGGTTTTTCTATGCCTTAAATGAAATGCAGATGATGAAATGAGGAAAATCAAAACAAAGAATCACAGAAAACAAAGTCAAATATCCTCTAGAATCCTCCCCCAAACTTAAATCACACAGTCTTTTGTGTGTATAAAATCCCGAAAGAGGATCCTAGACCAGCAAGTCAAGAGAAAATATGCAATGGTATATACAATGAAATGAAGGAATTTGTACCTCTCAGAGGTTCCAATAGTCGGCAACCTTGTCCCGCATTGCAGCCATGTATCCGTCGTCGTTCTGGTGACGCTCGAGCTCACCATGGTCGAGTGTCCCGGTCGAGTGTCCCGATTGATGTTCGACCTGGTGTTGCTCGAGTGTCCTGCTCGAGCTTGCGGCTCATGGGTCAAGTGGCCGCCTATATGAGAATGTTGCGGTGTTTACGAAGGAATGCCTAGCCGGTGATGGTTGCTGCTATCTCTCACGATCTATTGATACAGAGGCTCGCCTTGGATGAACTGTCCTTGGTGACTGTCCTCCACCTCTTTCCAAAACAGCTACCCTTCTACTCAGCTCCTCATTCTCCCGTCGTCTAGTCTCATCACTAGCAGTCAGCTTCTTGACTCTTTTCATGAGTCATTTGTTCATCTTTTGAAGCAAGCTGATATGCTTGTGTACTTCTTTGATTGGGGCTCCCTGACGTGGTGGCAAGGTGAATTCCTCGAAACAGTACGCTTCAGGGTCCACCTCGTCACTGTTGGTAGGGGATGAAGGTGGTGGAGGACCGTTGGGGTCATATAAGGCTTCCAACGGTGGGTTGAAGTCAGTGTTCCTTCCCATCTTTATCGATGTGTATTTCCTGTTTGGCAATAGCAGAAAAGCATTTGGTCTAAGCAAGTGATGAAAAGAGTAGACGTGCTTACCTTGTGCCTCGGCCGTGGATAGGAACTGACATCTCCGCAGATGGTTGATGTTCATGAACTGATGATCCACCCATTCTGCTTCATTGATGGGCACTCCAATGGTGACGAGTCCTCCAATGGTGATCTTGCCATCACGTCCACCAGTTCTGTTATCTCTCGCCCAATCGCGGTATGTGACAAGCTGGTTAGCAAACTGGATTGTCAGACCTGCTTTGTTTCTATCTCCAATTATCTGGGAACCATCACTTCTTGTCCCAACAATTTCTTTGAGTGCAGTCACCAACATTTCAATCTCCCAAAGATTGATAGTACATGTAGTAAAGCGTGAGAAGAAAGTATTTGCAAGGATCATGCGAAAGTACCTCAAAGCAGTATTCCGAATCAGTGATGCCTTCGATCGAGCTGACGAAAATATGCTCCTTGTTGAGGCTATAGAGCGCCATAGATCATCCATTTCGGTTCTGTCACAATCTGGCCCGTAACTCTCAGACTCGACCCTTGGAAACTGGAACAACTCTCGGAGTGGCTAGGAAATGTATAGTTTCTTCCTTGTATGCGCGTTCTGGATGAGACACAAACGTGGACAGTCCACAATTCTGGAGCATCAGGTCCACATCCCTAGTCAATCCCATCGCAGTCAATGCTTCCTTGCATGGGTAGCGGGTACCTACGAAATCCATTCTTCGCAGGTCATTGAGGGCTCTTTCTGCGTTATGCTTCTTTTTCATCTCTTTCTACCTCATACCAGCCAGGTTGATCTCCCTTGCTTCCTCAGCTTCTTGATCTCCATACCCTGCTTCTTGGAGTGTCTCATCCACGATCAGCCTCCATATCTTCTTCTGCATCTTCCTCATGTCCCAGCTCTGGATCATCTTCATCCATGTATTCCCTTTCTTCCCCAGACTCACTTTCTGATTGGATTACTAACCTTCTTTGCTCCTTTTTGTCTGGTTTTCTCCTAGAAGATTCTCCTTGCTGAGGTTGTTTTCTGGAACGAGCGTTGTTCTTGGCCCTGAGTTGGAAGAGACTAGCATGGTTGGTTTTCCGTTCAAACATGGTATCGATTCGCCGGAAAAAGGAAGGAGGAGAAACACTCCAACTTTACACTCGAGCAGTAGAGGTCGAGTGTCACGAATGTTCTGAGGGATGAGCAGTGGTTTATCGAACTGAACTTTTGAGATCTCCTGCACTCTATTTCACAAGAAAGCTTCTGTAAAAGAGAGAAAATCTAGAGAGAGTTCTTAGTGAGAGAATGGGTTTTTGTGTGAATAAGAAGGGAGAGGGTTCTCCTCCTTATATAGGGGGAGGAGAGATAAGGGGGAATCTTTTTCAAATTTCAAATTTGAATGTGGATCAAATCAAATCTTTTGAATTAAATAGAAAAGATAAGGCATTAAAGATAGATTTGACCAGTTTTTTGCAGTAAATGTCTCCCCCTTTTCAGCTTTTGGCAGTTATAGGTGCGCAGGTCTCATAATAGGCAAGGTGGTGGGACGCTCGAGTATGACACTCGAGCATGCTTGGTCGAGTGTCAGTCTGTTATATGGCAGCTGACACTCGAGTGGGACACTCGACCAGACGTGGTCGAGTGTTGTCCCATCATGTCGGTTCCGGCCCCACTTGTCCCATTTTGGGCCCCCACTTCCCTGCAAAACGTACAAAAAACCTTCCAAGTGCATGTAAGATGAAATAAATGTTATTAAAGGCAAAAACTATAAGAATATCGAAAGAACTGAAACATGCTAAATGTGGATGCAAAATGGAATGTATATACAGAGGATACCTTTGGGACTGCCTCCCAACTGCGCTCCTTTAGAGTCTCGAGCATGACTCCCTCATATTCATTGGAGATGAGGTGGCTCATCGAGGAGAACCGAAGTTCCCTCGGGAATCATGCAATTATCCAGGTACGGCTTAACTCTGTGACCATTCACTATGAATTCTTCACCTTTGTTGTTGGTCAAGGTAACTGCTCTATATGGTTGAACTCGCACCACCTTGAATGGACCAGATCACTTGGATCGGAGTTTACCCGGGAAACAACTTGAGCCGAGAATTAAAGAGAATCACTTGATCACCAGCTGTGATTGTCTTAGACTGAATCTTCTTGTCATGAGCTGATTTGGTGCGATCCTTGTACGCCTTAGAGCTGTCATTTCTCTCAAGTCTGATCTCCTCAAGTTCATGCATTTCCATTTGTCTTTTCTCTTTGGCAGTCTTAAAATCGAAATTCAGAAGCTTGGTTGCCCAAATTGACTTGTATTCGACTTCTACCGGTAAATGGCATGACTTCCCATAGAGTACCTGAAAAGGTGTTCTCCCAATCGGTGTCCTAAAAGCAGTCATATAGGCCCAAAGAGTATCATCCAATCTGGGGGCCCAATGCCGTTTTGATAGCCCAACTACTTTCATCAGAATAGACATGATATGCCTATTGGATACCTCAACCTACCCACTGGTTTGGGGATGATAAGGAGTCGCCACCTTGTGTTTAACCCCATCCTTCTTGAGCAAGTTCTAAAACACTCTATTGATGAAATGGGATCCTCCATCATTGATCACTACTCTCGGCACTCCCAAACTGGGAATGATGATGTGTTTGAACAGCTTCAATACTACCTTTGCATCATTTGTGGGAGATGCAATGGCTTCTACCCATTTGGAAACATAATCCACAGCAACCGGAATGTAGCTGTTTCCGAAAGATGGTGGGTTAAAGGGTCCCATGAAATCAATTCTCCAACAGTCAAACACATCTATTTCCAAGATGGGATTTTGAGGCATCTCGTTCCTCTTACTTATACTGCCCTTCCTCTGACAACAATCGCATCTGGATATAAACTCCTGACAGTCCCTGAAGATGGACGGCCACCATATCCCAGCTTGAAGAATCTTTTGTGCAGTCTTGAATGTTGGAAAGTGTCCACCATATGCAGATCCATGGCAGTACTCCAGTATTCCATTTATTTCTTCCTCTGACACACACCTTCTGAACAGCCCATCAGATCCTTTCTTGTAGATATACGGCTCATCCCAGAAGTATTGCTTTACATCTCTGAAAAATTATTTCCTTTGATGTGAATGTAGAGTCTTACGTAGTTCTCCTCCCACCAAAAAGTTCACCAAATCGGCATACCACGTCAGTCTATTCCCGGCAAGTTGCATTTTGAACCTAAAGCACGTTTTTCAGACCAGAAGACAGACACTCGACCAAGGCCTGATCGAGTGTCATGGTCGAGTGTCTGATTGAAAAGCTCAACAAATGATCTTCTGGCATATCATCATTCATCGGAAGGGATCCTTTCACCTGCATCCTAGAGAGGTGATCTGCGACACCGTTTTCTATCCCGGGCTTATCCACTATCTCCATATCAAACTCCTGCAGTAGCAAAATCCACCTAAGTAGTCTAGGCTTAGCATCCTTCTTTTCCATCAAGTACCTCAGAGCTGCATGATCTGTGTGTACAACAACCTTCGATCCAACCAAATAGGACCTGAATTTCTCAAATGCAAACACCACTGCAAATAATTCCTTCAACGTCGTGGCGTATTTCACCTGAGCCTCATTCAGTGTTCTACTAGCATAGTAGATCAGATTGAGCTTCTTATCCTTCTTCTGTCCTAAAACTGCTCCGACAGTGTAATCACTAGCATCACACATTATCTCAAAAGGAAGAGTCCAATCTGGTGCCTGAACAATAGGTGCTGTCATTAAGGCCTCTTTGAGTTCCAGAAAAGCCTTGAGACATTCGTCATCAAAGATGAACTATGTTTCTTTACAGAGGAGACGAGTCAGAGGTCTAGCTGTCTTAGAAAAATCCTTAATGAAACGCCTATAAAACACTGCGTGACCCAAGAAACTCCTAATGTCCTTCACTGTTTTGGGAGGCTGCAACTAAAACATTACTTCTATCTTGACTTTGTCAACCTCAATACCCTTTTCTGATATCCTATGACCCAGAATGATGCCTTCTCTCACCATGAAGTGACACTTTTCGCAATTGAGCACAAGATCGGTTTCAACGCACCTAGATGGAACCATGCACAAATTCGACAAACAAGAGGAGAAAGAAAAGCCATAGACAGAGAAATCGTCCATGAACACCTCAACCATCTCCTCAATCACATCTGAAAATATCAAAGTCATGCAACGTTGAAAAGTAGCAGGTGCGTTACAGAGACCAAAATGACATTCTTATATATATGCAAATGTGCCATAAAGGCAGGCAAAGATTGTCTTTTCCTGATCATTTGGATGTATAGGGATCTGGAAGAATCCACTATATCCATCATGGAAACAGTAATATGAATGATTAGCCAACCTCTCTAGCATTTGATCAATGAAGGGTAAGGGGTAATGATCTTTCCTAGATGCAGAGTTCAATTTCCTAAAATCGATGCACATCCTATGTCCTATATTAGTTCTAGTAGGAATCAAATCATCATTCTCATTCCTAATAACAGTTATTCCACCCTTCTTGGGTACACAATGCCCAGGAGATCAGCATCTAGCAATTTCAAAATTTCCTTCTTAACAACCTCTTTCAGATTTTGATTTAATCTCCTTTGAGGTTCCCTGCTAGAGTAGGATTCATTTTCAAGGTGAATTCTATGTGTGCACAAGTCAGGAGAAATTCCTCTAATATCAGACAATGAGTATCCTAGAGCCTTTCTAAACCATTTCAATTCAGGAATCAACATTTCTAACACATCCTCAGTTAATGCATCATTCACAATAACATGGTAGGTTGAGTTGGTTCCAAGAAATGCGACTGACAGTGGCATCAAGTTAATGCATCGTTCAGGAGTTTCCTCTGAATTACAGTAATGACCTCATGCGTTAGCACAACCATCCCTTCAACCTCTTGTGTTCTGTCCTTGACTGCATCCTTCAAAAATTTCTGGTATGGGGGCATTAGCATGAAGACTTCCAGAATTGGTATCTTCACTTCAACATCCCTCATCTGTTTTTCGAAGAGAGCCTTGTACTAATCTGAAAGGCGCTGGAGCAAAACGTCTTTGAGTCTTTCTGCAAGTCACTAGGTTTTGGTTGTTCGGGAGACCACACTCGACCAGGTGGGTGGTCGAGTGTCAAGCTCGAGTGTTCTGGATTTCGACGGTTTCGTGCTGATTTCTGGCGTCTCCCCCTCCTGAATGACACTGTCCTCAGTGGCGTCTACATCCTCAGCACGAATCAGTAACTCACGGCCACTACGGAGTGTAATGGCGTTGGCGTGGTACTCCTTAGGGTTGAACAGCTTTTCCTGGT
>JAKUCM010008388.1:0-13243 GCA_023374145.1 Lepidium sativum
TTTAACCCTCCGATTTTCGAAGTTCATACCCTGTTTTACCTGCTTGCTCTGTTTTTCTAATTGCTTTGTTTCTGCCATTGTTGCTTGCTCTATTTGACCTGACCCTAATATATGTTTCACTTGAAGTGGATTGGTTTAACATATCCCTTGTTCTAACACCACACTTTGGTTTAATACCTATTGTGCTACAATACATTTGACTAACAAGGGTAAAAAACATGTTATAAAACACCTTAACCATTTTTCTATTAGATCTAAAAATATCAGTCATGCAACGCTGAAAAGTAGCAGGTGCATTACAAAAACCAAATGACATTCGCCTATGTGTGAAACTATCATACAGGTGGTATTCTCTTGATCGCTAGGATGTATTGGGATCAAAATTATTGACCTTTCTTCCTCATGACCCTGTTTTAACCCTCCAATTTTTGAAGTTCATACCCTGTTTTACCTGCTTGCTCTGTTTTTCTAATTGCTTTGTTTCTGCCATTGTTGCTTGCTCTATTTGACCTTACCCTAAATTATGTTGCACTTGAAGTGGATTGGTTTAACATATCCCTTGTTCTAACACCACAGTTTGGTTTAATACCTATTGTACTACAATAGATTTGACTAACAAGGGTAAAAAACATGTTATAAAATACCTTAACCATTTTTCTATTAGATCTGGAATTATCAATCATGCAACGCTGAAAAGTAGTAGACACATTACACAAACCAAACGGTATTCGCCAATGTGTGAAAGTATCATAAGGGCAAGTACATTTGGTATTCTCTTGATGGGTAGGATGTATTGGGATCGAAATTATTGACTTTTCTTCCTCATGACCCTGTTTTAACCCTCCAATTTTTGAAGTTCATACCCTGTTTTACCTGCTTGCTTTGTTTTTCTAATTGCTTTGTTTCTGCCATTGTTGCTTGCTCTATTTGACCTTACCCTAAATTATGTTGCACTTGAAGTGGATTTGTTTAACATATCCCTTGTTCTAACACCACACTTTGGTTTAATACCTATTGTACTACAATAGATTTGACTAACAAGGGTAAAAAACATGTTATAAAATACCTTAAACATTTTTCTATTAGATCTGGAATTATCAATCATGCAACGCTGAAAAGTAGTAGACACATTACACAAACCAAATGGCATTCGCCTATGTGTGAACTTATCATAAGGGCAAGTACATTTGGTATTCTCTTGATGGGTGGGATGTATTGGGATCGAAATTATTGACTTTTCTTCCTCATGACCCTGTTTTAACCCTCTGATTTTTGAAGTTTATACCCTGTTTTTACCTGCTTGCTCTGTTTTTCTAATTACTTTATTTATGCCATTGTTGCTTGCTATATTTGACCTGACCCTAAATTATGTTGCACATGAAGTAGATTGGTTTAACATATCCCTTGTTCTAATACCACACTTTGGGTTAATACCTATTGTGCTACAATAGATTTGACTAACAAGGGTAAAAAACATGTTATAAAATACCTTAACCATTTTTCTATTAGATTTGGAATTATCAATCATGCAACGCTGAAAAGTAGCAGACACATTACACAAACCAAATGGCATTCGCCTATGTGTGAAAGTATCATAAGGGCAAGTACATTTGGTATTCTCTTGATGGGTGGGATGTATTGGGATCGAAATTATTGACCTTTCTTCCTCATGACCCTGTTTTAACCCTCTGATTTTCGAAGTTTATACCCTGTTTTACCTGCTTGCTCTGTTTTTCTAATTACTCTATTTCTGCCATTGTTGCTTGCTCTATTTGACATGACCCTAAATTATGTTGCACTTGAAGTAGATTGGTTTAACATATCCCTTGTTCTAACACCACACTTTGGTTTAATACCTATTGTGCTACAATACATTTGACTAACAAGGGTTAAAAAACATATTATAAAACATCTTAACCATTTTTCTATTAGATTTAAAAATATCAGTCATGCAACGCTGAAAAGTAGCAGGTGCATTACAAAAACCAAATGACATTCGCCTATGTGTGAAACTATCATACAGGTGGTATTCTCTTGATCGCTGGGATGTATTGGGATCGAAATTATTGACCTTTCTTCCTCATGACCCTGTTTTAACCCTCCAATTTTCGAAGTTCATACCCTGTTTTACCTGCTTGCTCTGTTTTTATAATTGCTTTGTTTCTGCCATTGTTGCTTGCTCTATTTGACCTGACCCTAATATATGTTTCACTTGAAGTGGATTGGTTTAACATATCCCTTGTTCTAACACCACACTTTGGTTTAATACCTATTGTGCTACAATACATTTGACTAACAAGGGTAAAAAACATGTTATAAAACACCTTAACCATTTTTCTATTAGATCAAAAAATATCAGTCATGCAACGTTGAAAAGTAGCAGGTTGCATTACAAAAACCAAATGACATTCGCCTATGTGTGAAACTATCATACAGGTGGTATTCTCTTGATCGCTAGGATGTATTGGGATCAAAATTATTGACCTTTCTTCCTCATGACCCTGTTTTAGCCCTCCGATTTTTGAAGTTCATACCCTGTTTTACCTGCTTGCTCTGTTTTTCTAATTGCTTTGTTTCTGCCATTGTTGCTTGCTCTATTTGACCTGACCCTAAATTATGTTGCACTTGAAGTGGATTGGTTTAACATATCCCTTGTTCTAACACCACACTTTGGTTTAATACCTATTGTACTCCAATAGATTTGACTAACAAGGGTAAAAAACATGTTATAAAATACCTTAACCATTTCTCTATTAGATTTGGAATTATCAATCATTCAACGCTGAAAAGTAGCAGACACGTTACACAAACCAAATGACATTCGCTTATGTGTGAACGTATCATAAGGGCAAGTACATTTGGTATTCTCTTGATGGGTGGGATGTATTGGGATCGAAATTATTGACCTTTCTTCCTCATGACCCTGTTTTAACCCTCCGATTTTCGAAGTTCATACCCTGTTTTACCTGCTTGCTCTGTTTTTCTAATTGCTTTGTTTCTGCCATTGTTGCTTGCTCTATTTTACCTGACCCTAATATATGTTTCACTTGAAGTGGATTGGTTTAACATATCCCTTGTTCTAACACCACACTTTGGTTTAATACCTATTGTGCTACAATACATTTGACTAACAAGGGTAAAAAACATGTTATAAAACACCTTAACCATTTTTCTATTAGATCTAAAAATATCAGTCATGCAACGCTGAAAAGTAGCAGGTGCATTACAAAAACCAAATGACATTCGCCTATGTGTGAAACTATCATACAGGTGGTATTCTCTTGATCGCTGGGATGTATTGGGATCGAAATTATTGACCTTTCTTCCTCATGACCCTGTTTTAACCCTCCAATTTTTGAAGTTCATACCCTGTTTTACCTGCTTGCTCTGTTTTTCTAATTGCTTTGTTTCTGCCATTGTTGCTTGCTCTATTTGACCTTACCCTAAATTATGTTGCACTTGAAGTGGATTGGTTTAACATATCCCTTGTTCTAACACCACAGTTTGGTTTAATACCTATTGTACTACAATAGATTTGACTAACAAGGGTAAAAAACATGTTATAAAATACCTTAACCATTTTTCTATTAGATCTGGAATTATCAATCATGCAACGCTGAAAAGTAGTAGACACATTACACAAACCAAATGGCATTCGCCAATGTGTGAAAGTATCATAAGGGCAAGTACATTTGGTATTCTCTTGATGGGTGGGATGTATTGGGATCGAAATTATTGACTTTTCTTCCTCATGACCCTGTTTTAACCCTCCAATTTTTGAAGTTCATACCCTGTTTTACCTGCTTGCTCTGTTTTTCTAATTGCTTTGTTTCTGCCATTGTTGCTTGCTCTATTTGACCTTACCCTAAATTATGTTGCACTTGAAGTGGATTTGTTTAACATATCCCTTGTTCTAACACCACACTTTGGTTTAATACCTATTGTACTACAATAGATTTGACTAACAAGGGTAAAAAACATGTTATAAAATACCTTAAACATTTTTCTATTAGATCTGGAATTATCAATCATGCAACGCTGAAAAGTAGTAGACACATTACACAAACCAAATGGCATTCGCCTATGTGTGAACTTATCATAAGGGCAAGTACATTTGGTATTCTCTTGATGGGTGGGATGTATTGGGATCGAAATTATTGACTTTTCTTCCTCATGACCCTGTTTTAACCCTCTGATTTTTGAAGTTTATACCCTGTTTTACCTGCTTGCTCTGTTTTTCTAATTACTTTATTTATGCCATTGTTGCTTGCTATATTTTACCTGACCCTAAATTATGTTGCACATGAAGTAGATTGGTTTAACATATCCCTTGTTCTAATACCACACTTTGGGTTAATACCTATTGTGCTACAATAGATTTGACTAACAAGGGTAAAAAACATGTTATAAAATACCTTAACCATTTTTCTATTAGATTTGGAATTATCAATCATGCAACACTGAAAAGTAGCAGACACATTACACAAACCAAATGGCATTCGCCTATGTGTGAAAGTATCATAAGGGCAAGTACATTTGGTATTCTCTTGATGGGTGGGATGTATTGGGATCGAAATTATTGACCTTTCTTCCTCATGACCCTGTTTTAACCCTCTGATTTTCGAAGTTTATACCCTGTTTTACCTGCTTGCTCTGTTTTTCTAATTACTCTATTTCTGCCATTGTTGCTTGCTCTATTTGACATGACCCTAAATTATGTTGCACTTGAAGTAGATTGGTTTAACATATCCCTTGTTCTAACACCACACTTTGGTTTAATACCTATTGTGCTACAATACATTTGACTAACAAGGGTAAAAAACATATTATAAAACATCTTAACCATTTTTCTATTAGATTTAAAAATATCAGTCATGCAACACTGAAAAGTAGCAGGTGCATTACAAAAACCAAATGACATTCGCCTATGTGTGAAACTATCATACAGGTGGTATTCTCTTGATCGCTGGGATGTATTGGGATCGAAATTATTGACCTTTCTTCCTCATGACCCTGTTTTAACCCTCCAATTTTCGAAGTTCATACCCTGTTTTACCTGCTTGCTCTGTTTTTCTAATTGCTTTGTTTCTGCCATTGTTGCTTGCTCTATTTGACCTGACCCTAATATATGTTTCACTTGAAGTGGATTTGTTTAACATATCCCTTGTTCTAACACCACACTTTGGTTTAATACCTATTGTGCTACAATACATTTGACTAACAAGGGTAAAAAACATGTTATAAAACACCTTAACCATTTTTCTATTAGATCAAAAAATATCAGTCATGCAACGCTGAAAAGTAGCAGGTGCATTACAAAAACCAAATGACATTCGCCTATGTGTGAAACTATCATACAGGTGGTATTCTCTTGATCGCTAGGATGTATTGGGATCAAAATTATTGACCTTTCTTCCTCATGACCCTGTTTTAGCCCTCCGATTTTCGAAGTTCATACCCTGTTTTACCTGCTTGCTCTGTTTTTCTAATTGCTTTGTTTCTGCCATTGTTGCTTGCTCTATTTGACCTGACCCTAAATTATGTTGCACTTGAAGTGGATTGGTTTAACATATCCCTTGTTCTAACACCACACTTTGGTTTAATACCTATTGTACTACAATAGATTTGACTAACAAGGGTAAAAAACATGTTATAAAATACCTTAACCATTTTTCTATTAGATTTGGAATTATCAATCATTCAACGCTGAAAAGTAGCAGACACGTTACACAAACCAAATGGCATTCGCTTATGTGTGAACGTATCATAAGGGCAAGTACATTTGGTATTCTCTTGATGGGTGGGATGTATTGGGATCGAAATTATTGACCTTTCTTCCTCATGACCCTGTTTTAACCCTCCGATTTTCGAAGTTCATACCCTGTTTTACCTGCTTGCTCTGTTTTTCTAATTGCTTTGTTTCTGCCATTGTTGCTTGCTCTATTTGACCTGACCCTAATATATGTTTCACTTGAAGTGGATTGGTTTAACATATCCCTTGTTCTAACACCACACTTTGGTTTAATACCTATTGTGCTACAATACATTTGACTAACAAGGGTAAAAAACATGTTATAAAACACCTTAACCATTTTTCTATTAGATCTAAAAATATCAGTCATGCAACGCTGAAAAGTAGCAGGTGCATTACAAAAACCAAATGACATTCGCCTATGTGTGAAACTATCATACAGGTGGTATTCTCTTGATCGCTGGGATGTATTGGGATCGAAATTATTGACCTTTCTTCCTCATGACCCTGTTTTAACCCTCCAATTTTTGAAGTTCATACCCTGTTTTACCTGCTTGCTCTGTTTTTCTAATTGCTTTGTTTCTGCCATTGTTCCTTGCTCTATTTGACCTTACCCTAAATTATGTTGCACTTGAAGTGGATTGGTTTAACATATCCCTTGTTCTAACACCACAGTTTGGTTTAATACCTATTGTACTACAATAGATTTGACTAACAAGGGTAAAAAACATGTTATAAAATACCTTAACCATTTTTCTATTAGATCTGGAATTATCAATCATGCAACGCTGAAAAGTAGTAGACACATTACACAAACCAAATGGCATTCGCCAATGTGTGAAAGTATCATAAGGGCAAGTACATTTGGTATTCTCTTGATGGGTGGGATGTATTGGGATCGAAATTATTGACTTTTCTTCCTCATGACCGTGTTTTAACCCTCCAATTTTTGAAGTTCATACCCTGTTTTACCTGCTTGCTCTGTTTTTCTAATTGCTTTGTTTCTGCCATTGTTGCTTGCTCTATTTGACCTTACCCTAAATTATGTTGCACTTGAAGTGGATTTGTTTAACATATCCCTTGTTCTAACACCACACTTTGGTTTAATACCTATTGTACTACAATAGATTTGACTAACAAGGGTAAAAAACATGTTATAAAATACCTTAAACATTTTTCTATTAGATCTGGAATTATCAATCATGCAACGCTGAAAAGTAGTAGACACATTACACAAACCAAATGGCATTCGCCTATGTGTGAACTTATCATAAGGGCAAGTACATTTGGTATTCTCTTGATGGGTGGGATGTATTGGGATCGAAATTATTGACTTTTCTTCCTCATGACCCTGTTTTAACCCTCTGATTTTTGAAGTTTATACCCTGTTTTACCTGCTTGCTCTGTTTTTCTAATTACTTTATTTATGCCATTGTTGTTTGCTATATTTTACCTGACCCTAAATTATGTTGCACATGAAGTAGATTGGTTTAACATATCCCTTGTTCTAATACCACATTTTGGGTTAATACCTATTGTGCTACAATAGATTTGACTAACAAGGGTAAAAAACATGTTATAAAATACCTTAACCATTTTTCTATTAGATTTGGAATTATCAATCATGCAACGCTGAAAAGTAGCAGACACATTACACAAACCAAATGGCATTCGCCTATGTGTGAAAGTATCATAAGGGCAAGTACATTTGGTATTCTCTTGATGGGTGGGATGTATTGGGATCGAAATTATTGACCTTTCTTCCTCATGACCCTGTTTTAACCCTCTGATTTTCGAAGTTTATACCCTGTTTTACCTGCTTGCTCTGTTTTTCTAATTACTCTATTTCTGCCATTGTTGCTTGCTCTATTTGACATGACCCTAAATTATGTTGCACTTGAAGTAGATTGGTTTAACATATCCCTTGTTCTAACACCACACTTTGGTTTAATACCTATTGTGCTACAATACATTTGACTAACAAGGGTAAAAAACATATTATAAAACATCTTAACCATTTTTCTATTAGATTTAAAAATATCAGTCATGCAACACTGAAAAGTAGCAGGTGCATTACAAAAACCAAATGACATTCGCCTATGTGTGAAACTATCATACAGGTGGTATTCTCTTGATCGCTGAGATGTATTGGGATCGAAATTATTGACCTTTCTTCCTCATGACCCTGTTTTAACCCTCCAATTTTCGAAGTTCATACCCTGTTTTACCTGCTTGCTCTGTTTTTCTAATTGCTTTGTTTCTGCCATTGTTGCTTGCTCTATTTGACCTGACCCTAATATATGTTTCACTTGAAGTGGATTTGTTTAACATATCCCTTGTTCTAACACCACACTTTGGTTTAATACGTATTGTGCTACAATACATTTGACTAACAAGGGTAAAAAACATGTTATAAAACACCTTAACCATTTTTCTATTAGATCAAAAAATATCAGTCATGCAACGCTGAAAAGTAGCAGGTGCATTACAAAAACCAAATGACATTCGCCTATGTGTGAAACTATCATACAGGTGGTATTCTCTTGATCGCTAGGATGTATTGGGATCAAAATTATTGACCTTTCTTCCTCATGACCCTGTTTTAGCCCTCCGATTTTCGAAGTTCATACCCTGTTTTACCTGCTTACTCTGTTTTTCTAATTGCTTTGTTTCTGCCATTGTTGCTTGCTCTATTTGACCTGACCCTAAATTATGTTGCACTTGAAGTGGATTGGTTTAACATATCCCTTGTTCTAACACCACACTTTGGTTTAATACCTATTGTACTACAATAGATTTGACTAACAAGGGTAAAAAACATGTTATAAAATACCTTAACCATTTTTCTATTAGATTTGGAATTATCAATCATTCAACGCTGAAAAGTAGCAGACACGTTACACAAACCAAATGGCATTCGCTTATGTGTGAACGTATCATAAGGGCAAGTACATTTGGTATTCTCTTGATGGGTGGGATGTATTGGGATCAAAATTATTGACCTTTCTTCCTCATGACCCTGTTTTAACCCTCCGATTTTCGAAGTTCATACCCTGTTTTACCTGCTTGCTCTGTTTTTCTAATTGCTTTGTTTCTGCCATTGTTGCTTGCTCTATTTGACCTGACCCTAATATATGTTTCACTTGAAGTGGATTGGTTTAACATATCCCTTGTTCTAACACCACACTTTGGTTTAATACCTATTGTGCTACAATACATTTGACTAACAAGGGTAAAAAACATGTTATAAAACACCTTAACCATTTTTCTATTAGATCTAAAAATATCAGTCATGCAACGCTGAAAAGTAGCAGGTGCATTACAAAAACCAAATGACATTGGCCTATGTGTGAAACTATCATACAGGTGGTATTCTCTTGATGGGTGGGATGTATTGGGATCGAAATTATTGACCTTTCTTCCTCATGACCCTGTTTTAACCCTCCAATTTTCGAAGTTCATACCCTGTTTTACCTGCTTGCTCTGTTTTTCTAATTGCTTTGTTTCTGCCATTGTTGCTTGCTCTATTTGACCTGACCCTAATATATGTTTCACTTGAAGTGGATTTGTTTAACATATCCCTTGTTCTAACACCACACTTTGGTTTAATACGTATTGTGCTACAATACATTTGACTAACAAGGGTAAAAAACATGTTATAAAACACCTTAACCATTTTTCTATTAGATCAAAAAATATCAATCATGCAACGCTGAAAAGTAGCAGGTGCATTACAAAAACCAAATGACATTCGCCTATGTGTGAAACTATCATACAGGTGGTATTCTCTTGATCGCTAGGATGTATTGGGATCAAAATTATTGACCTTTCTTCCTCATGACCCTGTTTTAGCCCTCCGATTTTCGAAGTTCATACCCTGTTTTACCTGCTTGCTCTGTTTTTCTAATTGCTTTGTTTCTGCCATTGTTGCTTGCTCTATTTGACCTGACCCTAAATTATGTTGCACTTGAAGTGGATTGGTTTAACATATCCCTTGTTCTAACACCACACTTTGGTTTAATACCTATTGTACTACAATAGATTTGACTAACAAGGGTAAAAAACATGTTATAAAATACCTTAACCATTTTTCTATTAGATTTGGAATTATCAATCATTCAACGCTGAAAAGTAGCAGACACGTTACACAAACCAAATGGCATTCGCTTATGTGTGAACGTATCATAAGGGCAAGTACATTTGGTATTCTCTTGATGGGTGGGATGTATTGGGATCGAAATTATTGACCTTTCTTCCTCATGACCCTGTTTTAACCCTCCGATTTTCGAAGTTCATACCCTGTTTTACCTGCTTGCTCTGTTTTTCTAATTGCTTTGTTTCTGCCATTGTTGCTTGCTCTATTTGACCTGACCCTAATATATGTTTCACTTGAAGTGGATTGGTTTAACATATCCCTTGTTCTAACACCACACTTTGGTTTAATACCTATTGTGCTACAATACATTTGACTAACAAGGGTAAAAAACATGTTATAAAACACCTTAACCATTTTTCTATTAGATCTAAAAATATCAGTCATGCAACGCTGAAAAGTAGCAGGTGCATTACAAAAACCAAATGACATTCGCCTATGTGTGAAACTATCATACAGGTGGTATTCTCTTGATCGCTGGGATGTATTGGGATCGAAATTATTGACCTTTCTTCCTCATGACCCTGTTTTAACCCTCCAATTTTTGAAGTTCATACCCTGTTTTACCTGCTTGCTCTGTTTTTCTAATTGCTTTGTTTCTGCCATTGTTGCTTGCTCTAATTGACCTTACCCTAAATTATGTTGCACTTGAAGTGGATTGGTTTAACATATCCCTTGTTCTAACACCACAGTTTGGTTTAATACCTATTGTACTACAATAGATTTGACTAACAAGGGTAAAAAACATGTTATAAAATACCTTAACCATTTTTCTATTAGATCTGGAATTATCAATCATGCAACGCTGAAAAGTAGTAGACACATTACACAAACCAAATGGCATTCGCCAATGTGTGAAAGTATCATAAGGGCAAGTACATTTGGTATTCTCTTGATGGGTGGGATGTATTGGGATCGAAATTATTGACTTTTCTTCCTCATGACCCTGTTTTAACCCTCCAATTTTTGAAGTTCATACCCTGTTTTACCTGCTTGCTCTGTTTTTCTAATTGCTTTGTTTCTGCCATTGTTGCTTGCTCTATTTGACCTTACCCTAAAATATGTTGCACTTGAAGTGGATTGGTTTAACATATCCCTTGTTCTAACACCACACTTTGGCTTAATACCTATTGTGCTACAATACATTTGACTAACAAGGGTAAAAAACATGTTATGAAATACCTTAACCATTTTTCTATTAGATCTGAAATTATCAATCATGCAACGCTTAAAAGTAGCAGACACATTACACAAACCAAATGGCATTCGCCTATGTGTGAAAGTATCATAAGGGCAAGTACATTTGGTATTCTCTTGATGGCTGGGATGTATTGGGATCAAAATTATTGACCTTTCTTCCTCATGACCCTGTTTTAACCCTCTGATTTTTGAAGTTTATACCCTGTTTTACCTGCTTGCTTTGTTTTTCTAATTGCTTTGTTTCTGCCATTGTTGCTTGCTCTATTTGACCTGACCCTAAATTATGTTGCACTTGAAGTGGATTGGTCTAACATATCCCTTGTTCTAACACCACACTTTGGTTTAATACCTATTGTACTATAATAGATTTGACTAACAAGGGTAAAAAACATGTTATAAAATACTTTAACCATTTTTCTATTAGATCTGGAATTATCAATCATGCAACGCTGAAAAGTAGCAGACACGTTACACAAACCAAATGGCATTCGCCTATGTGTGAAAGTATCATAAGGGCAAGTACATTTGGTATTCTCTTCTTGGCTGGGATGTATTGGGATCGAAATTATTGACTTTTCTTCCTCATGACCCTGTTTTAACCCTCCGAATTTCGAAGTTCAAACCCTGTTTTACCTGCTTGCTCTGTTTTTCTAATTGCTTTGTTTCTGCCATTGTTGCTTGCTCTATTTGACCTGACCCTAAATTATGTTGCACTTGAAGTGGATTGGTTTAACATATCCCTTGTTCTAACACCACACTTTGGCTTAATACCTATTGTGCTACAATACATTTGACTAACAAGGGTAAAAAACATGTTATAAAATACCTTAACCATTTTTATATTAGATCTGGAATTATCAATCATGCAACGCTGATAAGTAGCAGACACGTTACACAAACCAAATGGCATTCGCCTATGTGTGAAAGTATCATAAGGGCAAGTACATTTGGTATTCTCTTCATCGGTGGGATGTATTTTGATCGAAATTATTGACCATTCTTCCTCATGACCCTGTTTTAACCCTCCGATTTTCGAAGTTCATACCCTGTTTTACCTGCTTGCTCTGTTTTTCTAATTGCTTTGTTTCTGCCATTGTTGCTTGCTCTATTTGACCTGACCCTAATATATGTTTCACATTAAGTGGATTGGTTTAACATATCCCTTGTTCTAACACCACACTTTGGTTTAATACCTATTGTGCTACAATACATTTGACTAACAAGGGTAAAAAACATGTTATAAAACACCTTAACCATTTTTCTATTAGATCTAAAAATATCAGTCATGCAACACTGAAAAGTAGCAGGTGCATTACAAAAACCAAATGACATTCGCCTATGTGTGAAACTATCATACAGGTGGTATTCTCTTGATCGCTGGGATGTATTGGGATCGAAATTATTGACCTTTCTTCCTCATGACCCTGTTTTAACCCTCCGATTTTCGAAGTTCATACCCTGTTTTACCTGCTTGCTCTGTTTTTCTAATTGCTTTGTTTCTGCCATTGTTGCTTGCTCTATTTGACCTGACCCTAATATATGTTTCACATTAAGTGGATTGGTTTAACATATCCCTTGTTCTAACACCACACTTTGGTTTAATACCTATTGTGCTACAATACATTTGACTAACAAGGGTAAAAAACATGTTATAAAACACCTTAACCATTTTTCTATTAGATCAAAAAATATCAGTCATGCAACGCTGAAAAGTAGCAGGTGCATTACAAAAACCAAATGACATTCGCCTATGTGTGAAACTATCATACAGGTGGTATTCTCTTGATCGCTAGGATGTATTGGGATCAAAATTATTGACCTTTCTTCCTCATGACCCTGTTTTAACCCTCCGATTTTCGAAGTTCATACCTTGTTTTACCTGCTTGCTCTGTTTTTCTAATTGCTTTGTTTCTGCCATTGTTGCTTGCTCTATTTGACATGACCCTAAATTATGTTGCACTTGAAGTAGATTGGTTTAACATATCCCTTGTTCTAACACCGCACTTTGGCTTAATACCTATTGTGCTACAATACATTTGACTAACAAGGGTTAAAAACATGTTATGAAATACCTTAACCATTTTTCTATTAGATCTGAAATTATCAATCATGCAACACTGAAAAGTAGCAGACACATT
>JAKUCM010008389.1:0-29818 GCA_023374145.1 Lepidium sativum
TGTAGATAATATGCTAATTTCCTCAGGAAGTATGAAGATCATTCATAATTTGAAAGAAAAGTTAAGTGGTGAATTTGAAATGAAAGATCTAGGTAAAGCTTCGAGGATTTTGGGAATGGATATCATAAGGGACAGAGAGAAGGGTTTCCTAAAATTGTCCCAAGAATCTTATGTGGAGAAAATTCTCAGAACTTTTGGAATGGAAGAAGCCATATGAGTTATTACTCATACAGCAACACATTTCAGATTAAGAAGTTTGACCGAAAATGAGACAAAAGCCGAAGAAAATTTCATGAAGAAGATTCCATATACTAGTGCAGTGGGAAGCATAATGTATGCCATGATTGGCTCTAGACCAGACTTGGGTTTTGCTGTTGGACTAATCAGTCGATTTATGACAAATCCATACCAAGAACATTGGACAGCTGTGAAGTGGGTGTTGAGATATTTAAAGGGAACAAGCTCACAATGTTTAGTTTTCAAAAGGCATTCAATATTCGAAATTGAAGGTTTTTTGTATCAGTGACTGGATTTGTTTTCAAGGTTGGGGGAAACACAATTTCATAGAAATCATGTTTGCAGTATGTCGTTGCTCTCACCACTACTGAGGCAAAGTACATAGCTCTAATAGAGATAGTTAAGGAAGGAATTTGGCTAAGAAGTTTGTGCATTGAGTTGGGGTTCAAATTAGACTCATGTAAGATTCATTGTGACTCACAAAGTGCATTGGCTTTAGCAAGAAATTCAGTGCATCATGATAGAACCAAACAATAGCTACCAAACTCCATTTCATTAGAGATAAAGTGGCAGATGGAGAAGTGACCTTATGGAAGATTCATACTACCGTTAATGCATCAGATTTTTTGACTAAAACCGTACCTGGTCAGAAGTTTCAACTCTGTTGCAGCCTTCTGAATCTTCATTAAGGCAAACACGGCTACAGGTAACTCCAAGAAAGCCTCACGGGAAAATCAACAGTTAGGAATCGAATTTTTGTAAGCGCTTTCTCAAGTATTAAAGTACACCGAAGAAAAGAAAAGTGGGAAAAAAATAGATGGAGTTACCTGTGAAGATATGAGACCGGAGAAGAGAAAGATTGGTCTCAGGTGGAGTTCCTGACAAACAAACAAAAAACAGAGTGAGATTTAACATGGAAAACCCAAATATTCTTTCAATTAGAAATGGGGTGAAGAAAAAGGTTGGTAAATGTGAGTTAAATGCTCATCGATGTGGTTGAGAAGTGGTTGTGGAAGTTAAATGCCTTTGTGGTGTTTAAGGAAAAGGAGGAACCAAAAATCTCAGCAAATCAAGGAAGGTCTTACCAATGACCAGAGAAGGAGCTGGGTGTGGGAAGTTGTCAATCGATATTACTCATGGAAGATGGAGAAGCCATATGCAAGATAATTGAAAGTTAGTCTCATGAGATTTTTTCGGAAGAGCATAATCTAATTTCCTCACAAGAAAGACATGAAATTGGATTAGAGGTACCTGAGAAATAAGAAGAGCTCTGAGATGAATCCACTAAAAGGCAGCTGAAGAAATCGTTGAAGTTAGAAGAGAGATGTTGTTGAAAGGGAAAGTGAAAACCGAAGAGACTCATTATCACATGAAGGAAAATGATGTGATGATAATTAGGCTATGTTGATGAGGCCAAAAGGTGGAGTTTGTTATTGTTTTTTGGGCCATTACATACTGATTATTACTTGGGCCACAAGAAGAAGTTGTGCACAAAAAATAAGAAGCAAGCTCATGGACTTTTAGGGCAACAAAGATACAACATATATATTGTATGTCAGTTAATAGGAGACAAGAGAGATGAAACAACATCAGAGTTCGATTTGTTGTGTTATATTCTTGTCTTGTGCATCTCATTGTGTTCCTTTTCTTTTGTGTAAGAACCTGAGAAACACCATCACGAAGAGAGTGTGAGTGTGTGTAAAACCCTTTGATAATTAGTGGATTTTGGGAGGAAGAGGCTCCCACGAGACGTACCAGTTTGAATATCGAAAACTCGTTAAATACGTGTGCCATTTACGTTAGATGCAAGGCACTTAGCAAGATCAAAAACTCTATAAAACCAAAATGTATAATTCATGATTGTTATATGTTGATTTGGTCAACCAGATTCTCTGTTTCTGTGGAAAGAGTCAATTTTTTCACATAAAGAAAAGAAAGTAAAAGTGAGATTCAAAACTATATAAAACATTTACTTAACTAAAAAGTTTAAACATTCTAAGAAATGTAAGTATGTGTACCTCTTGTAGTCCTTAGCCTTCTTATAGTTATTGATGAATTCAGTTCCTGAAAAAGAAAAAGAAAAATCAAAACCAGAGACGATATAATTTCACAGAAAGACTAAAAACTGAATCTGCAGAAGTCTACAAAAATCACGAAGAAATCCCATTTTCATGCTGCAATGTAAAAAATAAAAGGGGAATTTCCCTCATAAACATCAAAGAAAGCAGATAAAACCTTCCTAATTTAATTATACAAACGTTGTAAACAGATGATATACACGCATTTTAATATATTTTAGGAACCATTTCTAGTTCACTTTTCATACATATATGTTGCATTTACATCTTATTCGCGTCACATATAGGTGTTACGCGCATGTTACATTTGCATAGCATACCGGTGCATTTGGGGTTATTTTCAGGAAATGGGACTCAGACCGTCACTCAGCGGTAACTACCCCAGTGGGACTCGGACCGTCACTCAGCGGTAACTACCCCAGTGGGACTCAGACCGTCACTCAGCGGTAACTACCCCAGTGGGACTCGGACCGTCACTCAGCGGTAACTACCCCAGTGGGACTCAGACCGTCACTCAGCGGTAACTACCCCAGTGGGACTCGGACCGTCACTCAGCGGTAACTACCCCAGTGGGACTCGGACCGTCACTCAGCGGTAACTTCTCCAGTGGGACTTCACCTTTGACGTGCCAAGTCAACTTCACCTTTGACGTGCCAAGTCAACTCCACCTTTGACGTGCCAAGTCAACTTCACCTTTGACGTGCAAAGTCAATTTTACTCCTGACGGGCCAAGCCAACTACGCCTAAGACGGTCCAATGACTCGACTCGGCCCACGAAGTCGAGTCAACTATCTTTCTTAACTTTTCCTTTTTTACTTTTTAGGTAAAACGGGGGAACGAGTATAAATACCCCCGTAAGGTTACAAAGAAAAACACGCTTGAACACAGTTTTCAGAACCCTCCGAGTTTTTCATTGTTGTAATCTCAGAACAAGAACTCCACTTTCGTTTTATGATCTTTTCAATTTAGTTTCAGTTTGTTTTTACTCTTAGTTTATTTTCTGAATTTTATTATTATGTCTTCCACCTTTCGTGTTATTTCGATTGTCTTACCTATGAAGTCTGAGTAGTTAATTTAGGGTTCCTGAAGAAACGGACGAGATCAGCGTGGACCTTAAAGTCATCTAAGTCACTTAAGAGTAGAATAATATCATCTCTTTTGTTTCGGTGTTGTTAATGCTTGTTCCTTTCTGATCAATTGAAACATGATTTTAGACGTTTAACTCCCGACGGGTGCGTTGAACCGTCTGACTTAACCGTTTCAAAGATTTACATTCTTAGCCTAAGGGATTAGTTGTCTAAGGTGTTTATTAGGCTCGTTTAAACTGTTGTTTCATGCTAGCTAGGTTATTAAACGCTTATGATGATAAGGTATGTTGATAGTTTCGCTAAGGCTGTTTACCACGAGAGTGGAGTCAGTAGTTATGAGTTTATTGCCTAGAGATCTGCTCTGTGTGAGTTTGTTAAGCGATTTAGTGACTTTAAGTGAAACGCTGATCCGTGATCTCCACCCCTTAAGAAACCCTTTCTCTTATTCATTGTTTACACTTGACATTGCTCTTTACTGCACTTTGTTACACTATTTATTCTGTACTGCACTTTGTTACACTATTTGTTCTTTACTGCACTTGTCACGCTGTGTGCTCTTACTGAACTTTGTTCCGTTGTTTACTTTTCACTTTTTCTTTTGGTTCCCGTTGCCTAAATTGCTCACTTAGGTCGATAGATAACAAACCATTGAATTTACACGGCTTGAATTAGAGTAGTCTATCACATTTTAATTGCTAGTTACACTCCCACTTGGATTGACACCTATTGTACTACATCGACATTAGTATAATAGGATTTGAAAAATATTGAAAAATCTTGTTATCAACAGAGAAACAAAAAACTGTAATAGTACCTCAAAAGCTGAAATACCAAAAGATATCCCAGAAAAAGATAGAGAAAAAGACGAAGCAGATATATTCTGTTATAGAATTGTAATCAAAACCCTATATTCTGCGGAGGACCGAACTGAGATTCCGTAAGTAAAAAAAAAGAAGAAATAAAAATGGAAAAAATAAAAGTGGCTCAGAGTATCAGTGGAGTCACGTTGACGAGGGAGAAGAGGCACTACAGTATTGTTGGGTCCACCGTCATGTGTTCGACTTTCTATATTCTTTTTTTATTTTCTTCTATTTCTTTTGTCATTAAAATAAAAGACAATTGTTAAAATAACCGAAAAATTGATTTTTAATACAAAATCTAATCTCTTTAAAATTAATGGCAAAATTAACTCACTAGGGTAGTGAACTTATAATTTTGTTTTTCTTGACCAATCAAAACACCTAGACAAAAAATTACAGATATATCATTTAAATATAGTGCAAACTTCGATATAAAATCTACTTCAAAAGTAGACTTCAGGTTGAAGTCTGTAGGATGCACACTTCAGAGAAGTTTATCCCTTAATTATGTTTACGATTTAAAATTAGAAATATAATAATTTTTATATGAGTAAACTTTTGGTTACATACGTCTAAAATAAGCAACTATGAAGTATAAAAAATAAAATATCAAAAAGCTTGTTGAAAAAACCAACAATCATCAAACATCTTAGTTCATAGCAAAGTATGAGTTTAGGGTTTAGGATTTCAACAACATATATCGGTAATCATGTGAAATTTTTTTAAATTTTCTTGAAAATGTAAATTTTGAATAAAAGAGTTAAAATTTAAGTATATTAACAATGTTTTATCTCTAATATAAGTTGTTTTTTCGATCTTGGCCTATTAAATTAATAGTATTCAATTTACGTTTTAGAGTTTAGGGCTTTGGGTGGAGGATAGACTTTGATATGAAGTCTACTTTGTAACCAGACTTCATTTGAAGTCTGCTTCTTAACAGAAATATTTACCAAAAAGATTTCTTGTTTACACTAAATTTAAAAATTAAATGAAATAGAGTGAATTTAACTAAAATTAAACTGTATTAATTATATTAAATCATTTAAATTTCACCAATAATTGTAGATTAATATCTTAATTAAAAGATTTGATGTGAACCAAAATTAAACCAAAATTTATTCGGCATATATTTCGGTTCTGGAGTATACTCTAAACTGAAGTCTACTGTGAAAGCAGACTTCAAACGAAGTCTGCGCTTGAACGAAATGGTATAGTGCTCCTTAACTGAAATCACTTCTAATTGATTTTATTCTCGTCTAGAAGTTTTAACATAGATATAAAATACATTTTTACCACTAGAAGACAAAATAACATATCCTCCTTCTCTTCCTTCATTTTCTTTTTCGGCGGCACAAAGATTCTCTCCGACAGCCAATGTGATCATCTCTAATGGCCAACATCATCCTCTCCAGTGACTAATCCTCATATTTGGTGTTCTCCTTCCCGGGTATATTCCATCTTCTTCGTCTCTAGTTTTGTTGCTCATCTTCTTCTCACCAACTCTCTCTTTTTTTTTGTAGGTTTCGCCGATGATGATTTGACCAATGCCTTCTCCTATCACCAGCGAATCCCTGGCCACCGTCAACGAGGTAATACTCGCCATGAGTATTCTGTTCTTTGTTTTCCTCTCTTCTTCTCCTTTTCGTCTTCAACGGTTTTGCTTTTTTTTGTCTGTGTTTTTTTGTGTGGTTTATCTCCCCTTGTCTGAAGTTGTTTTAGATTTTGGGTTCTCTATTTCTCTCTATTCCTCTGTCTTTTCACTGTTTTTGATTTTGACTGCATCTGGGGATTTTTCAACTCCAAGAAGCGTTTTTATTTATCTAATGCCTTGGGTTTAAGTTTGGTCCCACTTGATTGAATTTACTTTTGAGTGAGACCAGATTGTTTTGTTCTTCTAGGTCATATAATTAACACCAAATTTAGATTTTCTTCCATTGGAGATTGTTTCAGGTTTTGCGTCATTAATCCTTTTTGGAACCTTGTTATGTGGTATATTTTTCCGGTTTGTGTGATTTTTCTCGTCGTAGACTTTAATCTTCAAGACATCACATGTAGTTTTTGTTGTTTTGTATTATTTTCTGGTTACCGTGTTTTCGTTTTAGAATTGAATCTTCAGGATACTTCTTCAAGAGACTTCTTTAGGAGACTTCTTTAGGAGATTTCTTTAGGAGACTTCTTTAAGAAACTTTTTTAGGAGACTTATGTGGGAGATTTCTTTAAGAGACCACTTAAGGAGACTTCTTTAGGAGACTTCTTTCGAAGACTTCTTGAGGAGACTTCTTTAGAAGACTTCTTCAGTAGAATTCTTTAGTAGACTTCTTTAGGAGACTTCTTTAGGAGAATTCTGTAGGAGACTTCTTCAGGAGACTTCTTCAATAAAATATGATTGCAAATTTTCTTTATATGTTTGCAGATTTACATGCTCAGATGGCTCAGCCTGAATTTCTGCGAAGGTTATTCACAAGGGTAAGGAACCATGCCCAAGGAAGAGTGTCGGTTATTACTGTGGGAGTACGATGCTGTTTGATGCACTGTCAAAAGCACTCACTACATATGAATGGACTTAGGTTTGGAATTTTAAACTTGGTGTGTTTATTAAGTTCTATGAATTGAAATTCAGTTGGGCCTCTTGATTAGTCCGTTATGTGCTATGTCTTCAGCTGCAATGCAAGGAGTTATGAGATATGCAGTCTAACTTGTGTCAACCCAATTAGGTTCTCACTTCATGAGTTTGAATTCTTGATCGGGCTGAACTGCGAATACATTGAGAATCTGGAATCTCGAGTAGTTGAGCTGACAGAGGATATGGCAGGATTTTGGAATTATCCTAGGGGAATAGTTGCATCCAAGCACCTAATCGATTCTGTTTAAGAAAGAGTCCTTAATGCCACGAGCTTTCACATTGAAGGATTTGTCCAAATCAGTCAAGTGTGGGTCTATTTTGCCCTTATAGACTTTGCAGCCGGCTTTTCAAATCATATTTCTGGTAAGCTAACTCCACCTATGTTGGCGTATAAAGGTGGTAAAAGTCGTAAATATGCTAAGAACAACATGCTGAGACAAGTATTAATGTTGTGTATTGTCCAGTATTTTTTTTTGTTGTCCAATAGTTAAGACAATTGTCTTGTTTTTCTAGAGGTACGGGTGGAGCACATTGTTAAGAGAAATATAGGTGATATGTGGCCGCGTTGAGACGATGAGGATTCAAATCCATTGGTTGACAACATCATTTGGCCTATGTATGGTGAGTTCCTTGGATGTGGAAAAATTTGCATTGGAGTATTGAGGATGTGCATGAGGAACCTTCACATTTGTCGAAAAGAAGTTTGGAGGAAGAAGAGGTGACTCCAAGAAAAAAAAAGTGTAGTCACACTTCAACTCTTTTTGTGAGTGTGATTGATACCAAGTCCCTTGATAGTTTGAAGGACTTTATGGTTGATCAGTTGATGAGTAGGATCAGTAGCGGAAAACAAAAAATGATAGAGGGCTTGCACACTCTAGGGGATAGAATGTCTTCCATTGAACATGTTATGAACGAATAGAAAGGTGCTACAAAGGAGCAGGTGATATCAAATCAGCAGCTGCATACACCTGCAGCCAATGTGGATGATGATGAGTCCACTCCGCCGGTAGAGGTTAGTTCTGATCTCTCTCTCAAAAACAAAAGAGTTAACGTGAAACGTAATACAAGAAAACCATAGAAATAAAAGCAATACGTGAAACGACATATAAATTTCTGTTTTGGATTTACTTCATTGTATACCTCTTTCTGTTCTAGATATTTTGCTTCATTGTATGTTGTTTCTTTTAAATGGAATGGTGATTTTACTTTTAAATAACATTTGCAGGACAATCATTTTGTTCCAAGTGAAAGTGTGAATGGTGAGCAATAACAAATTGTTGTCAGGATGGAAAATAAACACCTTGATATTGATTATGATTTTATTCGAAAAAAAACAGGAAAAAAGAAGGTTGAGGTACAAGAAATAGCATGTGAGAAGACTGCTAGGGTAAGAAAGTTTGCATCTTTACATATGAGTCCATTCGAAGACAACAACACAATGAAACAAATCATAACAACCAATATAGGTGGTGGTTATGATCCCTTTGCACCTGTTGACCCCTCAAAACTCAGGAAATAGAATGATTGGCTAGATCTTCAACCGTAATTGACCATGTTTCTTGTAACATTGAGCTTGTAATCATGTTTTGATCAGCTTTTATTGGTTTGTAGAGGTCGTCATGAGAAGAGGAATGTCTCCCTATACCCCAAGACTACACTAGATTGGTACCATATATTGCAAAGAGAAGATCTGGTTGTGCGACATGGTAAGTCAAAATTTATTGTTTTGCAGCAGACTTCTAAAGCAAAAACTTCTGCAGAAGACTTCTGAAGTAGAGTTCAGCAGAACACTTTTGCAGCAGACTTTTTCTGATTTTCTTATTGCTTAATACTTTCTTGTTTATTGTAGCACCTTGATGATGTGATCAATCTACTAAGGAAGCGTTATGCTCAATATCCAGAGTGGTTTAGGTCTGATCGAGTTTGATTTGCTGATGCGGTTTTAGGCATGATATGGGTTTCAAAATTTAAGGACTTCATGAATTCTTCATTAAACCCTGATGGGACCAGCAAACGTCTACCGCCTGGTGCATTGGATTACTACTCTGGAGAACAACCTGAATACTTCCAAAGTGGTAAAACATGGGGAATTGAGGTTGATGACATATATACGCCATTGAACATTGGTAACAGCAATTGGTTAGCATTGTTAATCTTCATACTGAAGAGACACATTACAATTTGGGATTATGATGTTTCGCTCAACAAAGACCCAACAATTGTTGTCATTATGGCTTATCTTTTGTTAATTTTCAAGGGAGTTTAGAGATTAAGAGTGAGAGAATATATGAAGAATAGAGAGCCGAGAATAAGGAAGAAGAAACTTTTTTCTTTCTTACTTTGATACATAATGATATACACATATTTATATAGATACAATGAGAAAGCTTTACCCAAATAAGACAAGAGACTATACAATAAAATATCAATAAGAGGAAAGAAGAGGAGTCCCCAAGCAAGTCTTATTTCTTTTCACGTGAGTACATGAGCGTCCGTGCCCCTAATGGGTCTCTTTGGTCCATCGGTCCTTACCACCGGCTCCTTTGTGACCAAAGAGGGCTTAGTCGCTCTCATCCCTTCCTAACTATCTCTTAACACGATTAGTTCCTCGTAAACAACCGAGTATGTTCGGATACCTTGCATCTCATGTCTTCTCTTCCTTGTTTGTTAAGTTAATATCTTCTACACGAGTTGGCTCCAAATCATGAAAAGAGTAAGTTTCCACTCACGCCATTCAAACATATGAAGGAGTCAAAGTATCATTGCCCCAAAACAAACAGAGTGGGGACTGTGGCGTGTATCGCTTGAAGTACAGAGATTGTCACACTCTTGGAATTCCATTCCCGTCAAAGTTTTGTGATAACAACATGGAGCTCATGAGGGCTAAACTAGCGGGTGATATTTTTGATGAGACCGGCATAACTGTCAAGGAAGTGCGCGCGCGGATATAAAGATTTGGACAATTATGATGAGTAATATGTGTCAAAGTATTTATATGTTTTTGGAATACCCCACTATTGTATGCTTTTATTTTTTGTAGGTTGCAATGATTCTTGCATTCCTTTTTTTGTGATGAAAGAAAACTAAAATGTTTTGTAGCTATTTTGGGGTACTTTTTGTCTTGGCGAATAGGTAGTTAATGAAGATGGGTAAATGTTTTGCAAATTACTAACTATTTTTAGGTGTGTTGCATGTCTGTAATAAGTAATAGCAGACATGATCAGGAGTCTACTGTTACATGTACATAACTTCAATTAAAGTGTACTATTACTTGTATAAAGTTCAGCTGAAGTCTGTTGTTACTTTTACAGACTTCAGATGAAGTCTGCTATTACCCGTATAGACTTCAGCTGAAGTCTGCTCTTACCTGTATAGATTTTAGATGAAGTATGTTTTTACTCGTACAAACTTCAGTTGAAGTCTGCTCTTACCTGTACAGACTTCAGATGAAGTCTGATGTTACCTTTATAGAGATCAGATGAAGTCTGTTGTTACTTGTACATACTTCTTGTACACACTTCAGTTGAAGTTTGTTGTTCTTGTACAGACTTCAGCTGAAGTCTACTATTACCTGTACAGAAATGTTAATGAAATGGTGTAAAAGAAATGTGTCAATACGAGTGTACGTGTTCAGCATTGCACATGATTCAAAAGCGTACTAAAGTAAACAATACAAAAACACATAACTAATATTTTTAACCATCACTAATGCTTCGTAATCTTGAAACCTTGCTGTTGCGCATCCTTTCAATTTCTAACCAATTCTTCCACCTGAATTTCTTTTCTTTACCGGGAAGACTTTTCACAATTGCTGGAAGACATTTTTCTTGCTTCGCAAATCCGTGATCACTTTTTGGATATATTTTGTGAGCATAAGTTTCACTCAAATATTATTTTCTATAGGGAGGACAAACAAGCGTAGAAACATGTAATGCAGTAGCAATAGCGTGTGAGCAACATGAAACACACCACATTCACACCTTCGTTGTTTCGAATCAACTAAGCACCTTCATGTTCCTCCGTTCACATAAAATTGCCAAGTATCTATGCATTCAATAGTCAACCTCTCGGCATAATGACCATGTACAACTAATAAATGTTCAACTCCTCGGCTATGGCATGTTGTGAGACGCAAGACATCTTCTCTCCTTTTATAAAACCATATTCCTAGCTGATCTCGTATGAAATTCAGAAGGTATGTTATGGGAAATTCTCTTGCTAGCTTAAATGCAGCATTGAGAGATTCTGCAATGTTGCACGTTTATATATTGTATTTGTCACCTGGGAAGTGAGCATATGCCCACAGCCTTGGGTCTGCATCTTCTAGGTATGTTGCAAGGCCTGGGTTAATTTTTTGTAGCTCGTTCATGTTACGATTAAAGTCTTGAAGTATGTATGCATATGCCGCTCCTTTGACCAAATACATGAGTTGTTTTACCTTAAACTTTGTCACAATGTTATGTTGGAGGTGATAATAACATATGCCTCATGTAACCCAAGGTAACACCGTGCTACACGCATTCTTAATGGAGTTGTGTCTATCGGAGACTATTACCAAGGGATAAGGATCTGAAAAACACCTCCTTACTTTGGTGAAAAACATTCCTATGAAGCATCATTCTCGGTGTCTACAATACCAAATGCTAGTGGATTAATCTGAAAATTACAGTCTTGTGTTGTTGCAACTAGCATAACTTCAACGTACTTTCCAGTTTAATTGACATCCATCTAGAACAATGACCCTTTTAAGATACTTAAATCCTGTAATAGAAGCACCAAAAGATAGAAACACATATTTGAATCTATCATGATCATCAAGTTCACGTCCAATCACATTTCCCGAATTAACTTCTTGGATTAGCTGCAAATAAGAGGGCATATTACCATATCCATCTTCAGTTGTACCCCGCACCAATTCTTGGGCAAATATTAGTGATTTGTACGATGCAATATAATCCAACTGTAAACCAAACATCGTCTTCATTGACTCCGTAATATGCTTCGACATAATTCCATAAATTGTTCTGAAGTGATCCATAAAAAATCTAGAAATATATCTTGGAGAAGAATGTCTAAAGTTACCATAGCGGTTATCCACTATACAAGAATGAACCTTTACACATTTTGTCATCCAGAATGTGTTTCTTGCTTTTGTCATAGTCGTTTGAACCTTCCATCAATAACCACTAACACAAGATTTAACCACAAATAAAGTTTTTGTTGACTTGTATACCGTGAAAGTGAATCTCTATAACATACTCATCAATCTTAATGATGATACCAAATCTTCCTTACTAGAGTAACTCTAATTGACATATATGCTATCACATTTTTCATCTTCATCAAACTGACACATATCAACTTCCTTTTCGTTTTCGTCTTTTATTTTTCCATATTTAGTATAATCTTCACCATCAATGTAAACTTCAGGTTAAACTTGGTCTCCCTCACAATCAATCTCTTCATCTATATATTTGGCATTTTCCCTTTCTTCGTCATAACTCTCATCCTCATCGAACATGTGTACAGAGACACATAGACGAACAACGTGCATTTTACTCAACTCAACCAAGCTTCTAACTTGTCTATCACTTGTGACGTGCACTGGAGGAGTGTTAGGTGGCATTTGTTGCAATATTGAATCTAGAAGTGAGTAACTTAACTCCACAAAATCAATCTCTTTGTCCATATTATAATCATCATATATCATTCCAACAAGTTCTTGGTATGTACAACCATCTTCCCTAAAAAACATTCTTCCCCCTATATGATTATCAACCATGAAATGTGAAACCAAGCCATATGTAGCCTATTCTCCATAAACAACAACAGCTAACTGAACCATTACCTGAAAATAAACATATACAAAAGTTAAAAATAAACAACTAAACATATAGCTAATTAAAAAAAAAAACTTCAACTGAACTTTACTCTATAATAGGCAGACTTCCCATGAAGTCTATATATATAAGCTAACTACCTACATTATTTCTAAGACTTACACATATTTGACAATAATATGTAACCATGTTACATAAGCAAACCAAGGATCAAACAAACGTAAAAAATATATTACAAATGCAATTTTACAAAATTAGCGTTGTATACTTCATTTGAAGTCTATGTATAAAGTATGTGAGATCACAAAGTAGACTTCAATTGATGGTTATTGTTATAAGAGTAAATTGCAAGGGAAGTCCACTATTTAAACGCGCACACTTCATTAGGTTAGTTTTTGCAATTGACCAAATCTTGACTTTTTGTAGTAGACTTCAGGAGAAGTATGCTATAAAATGGGTTAGTTTTACAATTGATCAAATATTGACTATTTTAAAATGTATTATACTAATCAAAAGTAGATTTCAATTGAAGTATGCGGTAGTTACTATAAAACATATCTGTTTTTGCAGACTTCAACTGAAGTTTACTTGGAAAAGTAGGGGTTTGTTTTTAAGTTTACCCATAAAGTATGCGTCATACGTAGACTTCAATGAAGTGTACTCAAAATTAAGTGTACACTTCATTGCAGTATACTTTATTTTACTAAGTACTTAACATTTTAATATTAGATATCAGACTATCTATGAAGTCTGCGTTTAAAGTCTATTTTTTCAGGAAGTCTATGATTTTTGGGTCAATATTTGTTATTTTCGGTCAATTGAAAAACTATCCTCCTTAACATAAAGTAGACTTCAAATGAAGTCTGCCGCTGAAGTCTACTAGGGAAATATTTTCGGCATACATCATATGAAGTCTATAGAAAAAGTCAAACTGCTGGTCAATTGCAAAACTACCCCGAATTTACGCAAACTTCTACAAAAGTCTACGAAAAATATTTGTTTGTGCTCAAAGAAAAGTGTGCAGTGATATCACGAGTTTTAACTCTATATCCTACTACAAGTGCACAGCAAACGTAATAGTATTTAGGGGTCGAATACCTCAGAGAACAAGGTTACACTTTCATTTTCTATCGAATCGCAAACTATATCAATCAAATAAGAGAAGTAAACACTAACAACTTAAACGCGAATGAAATCAAATTACTAAAGCAATCAGATGTCGGGTATTCATTCAAAAGTTAGAATTCTTGTCAGAGAAACTATTCAGGAACAAATCTGAGTATATTCTCGGCTTGAACATAAATAAAGATAAACCAACTCTCGTTGAATCTACCCCTCTAATAATAATCTAAAGATCCTAATTCTCGTTGGTTTCAGATTACAAGTAGGCTTTATCGATTAGGTTCTACTACCCACAACACAACTTAGCATCAACTCTCATTGGTAGTGAAGGAATTGCTCTTCTAATCTAGTTCTAGTTCTTAACAATCTTCTGGAAAGTTAACAACCTAAAATCATCGACTAGGTGATCAGGCCAATCTATGCATTAAACTCAAGTATTAGAAGGAGAATCATCTATTCATCAAACATATTTGTTTCCCAACAGTGAATTCTAAAACCCTAGAATCCCTAAATTCGATCTAAGATCTACTCAGACATTGAACAGTGAATCAAGCAAATCATGATGAAGTGAAACTGAAATTGCATTAACAAAGAGAAAGATGATTCATAAATTCTTCTCAAGTATGAACAGATCTTCTTCCTAGCTTACAAACTCTTAAACTCCTGTAAAAATCGTTCTTTAACAACTCAAAGGACTACCCTAAAAACAAAATATGAAAAGAGTATTTATAGGTCCAAAACAAGAGCTGGAAAATCGTGAAATTAGGTTTCTTCCAAGGGCATCGATCAATCGATCCTTGTGTTGATCGATCGATCGTTGGATAATGATTTGATCTCTCAAAAACCAAGTCATTCTTCAGATCGTGCGCAATTTCTCTGTTAAAGCATTGATCAATCGACCCTTATGTTGATCGATCGATCCTTCCTCTCATGGAAAATACCAGAAAATGCTTCAAACTTCTCCAAAGTCCACCTTCAAGCATGATTCCAACTCTGAACGTTTTTGACCTGAAATCTCAATAAAACACAGACGAATTCTCCAAATATAACCGTAATAATGAGCTCAAAACCGACAAAATATGAGGAACATCAATTCCCCCATACTTAGCTTCTTGCTTGTCCTCAAGTAAAGAAAGAAAGAATGTAGGAAGATCACATCTCATCAGACAAATGACTTTCTCCAGATCCTGCACATCAGGTCCAAAGTGATCACAAGGATATTACTCATCAAAATCGAGACCACCTTGCACTTCCCCCAGACTTAGCAGACATAACAATCTCGTGTCACAATTCAAAGCAAACAATCAGATTCCCGATACTGACTTCCTAATAAATCTAAGTGCAGCCTCATTCGAGGGAATATCCATGAGGAGGCGAAAAGTTCCTACTTCTACTCTCTAAACTATCTTCAATCTGATTATATCTCTTTCTTTTCATAAAACCAATTCTTCCCAGTAAGTTGCTTCATTGGAGTTTCCTTCAGTAAGCTAGTTACTAAAGTGAAAAAGATTACGTCATTGAATGTATCCTCAGAAACGTCCAATTCAATTTAAAAACTCGCAGCGTCATTGGGAAACTTTTACCTTAGGCTAACTTCATGCAAAAACTTATATCGACCATCAGAATTTTAGGCTTAAAATGCCTGAAAATGATGAAGAGTGATACAGAACCAAACTTACAAGGAACATCTTTCATTGAGTAAAGAGAAGGAACATACCTGATGTATTACCAATTCCCTTGGCGAGAAGATTAAGTCAGGTTAGGTGTGAAATCAGCATGAAATCCCCTGAAAGTTGAGATGAATGTGCTCTGAAACTGAGTGTTGCTTTGTCTCTAGGTTTCCAATAGTCTGATCGATTCCTGATAAATGCAAATCAAGCGATACTAAATCCAGGATAATGCTGAAAAAATCGAAAATCAAGTAGTCTAATGTAAGTCTCAAAAGCTTAAAATGCAAAAATAAATGTAAGAAATAGTCTCAAAAATCGAGAATACAAAATAAACAAAACAAAAACATAAGTTTTCTCCCCATACTTACTTTACACCGTCACGGTGTAAAAATAAATCAAGAAGAAGACATAAAAACCTATAAGAAACAATAGAAAGCAAAAAGAAATAGTCTAAAAATAAAATGAAAATAAACCGAAACAAATGTAGGAAGTAGCCAAGAAACTACTCAGGGCTCTGGCTGTCGCGATCGCCCGGTGCTCTCCGACGGCGGGGAAAGCAATAATCCATTGGCCGATCATACTCATCATCATCAGCTGCAAGTGCACTCATACAAAAAGAAGTTGGGATCCTCCTCAAAGGATCCCAGATGGTTTGCTGAATCGATCTCTTCCTCCTCTCATTCTCGACTTGCCATGAAAGCTCTTCCAACCTTCCCCTTCTTTCTTGTCCTTATGCGTTGCCATAGTTCTGACAAAAGAAGGAGTATCCCTGCTTGCCACATTATCGACAAAGTATGTTTGGTCCGGTCTCGGCCACGACAAACACTTACCAAGCTGTCTTTGTCTAGGTGCATCGTCGTGCTGTTGAGACGACTGACCGCGCTGAAGATTCGAAGATACTCGGACCTTCTTAGTGGGTTTCCTAGGTGCAGAAGTTGATGTTCGAACCATCTACAATGAAAGAACATACATATAACCGAAGAAAAATGAGTTTGTCATCGAGAAAATTCACAAGAGTTCGATATCCTAGGCATAAAAATGATCAGTGGTCTGATTGCTTATTCAATTAAACAAGATCAACATCCAGCAATTCATCAATCGAACTACAATCATCAAAATCAGGCCTATAAATTTCGAAATTCCTCTAGAAATTCTCTTTCAACCTAACAAGCAATCTCTAATGGAAAGTCAATGATCAAAACAGCAACATGCATCAGTTAATCGGTGAAAATCAACAAGAAAGTAAGTTCCTCTTTTACCCAATTCAACTTCCAAAATCGGACAAAAAAATCAAATTTTAAGGACATACCTTTGAAAATCGAAGTAATGAACCACATAATCATATAGATGATGAAATTCTAAGCGGATTTGGCTATTGAATCGTCGAAAATGGATGAAAAGGAGAGAGAAATGGAGTTTTGAAAAAATTTGGAATAGAGATTTTGCGAAGTGTAACTGTTCTGCACGTTTCAGAAGACGAACCTCGGTTTCGGATCGATCGATCCTTATGTCGATCGATCGATCTGTGCTCTCACGAGCATAGAACGACCGATCCTTACCTTCTAAGTCAGGCAATGGATCTTGCGTAAACTCTTCTTAAATGACTCGATCGATCTATCATTTTTATGTCGTGTTTTGGATTGTGCGATCTTCTTGCCCGATCGATCCAGCCTTTTTATGTCATGCTCTTGATCGTGCGGCTTTCTTGCTCGATTAGTCGGGATATACTTGTACGGTCGGGCTATGCTTGTTCGGCGGGTTACTGATCGTGCGGTCTTCTTTCTCGATCGATCTCTGGGTGCTCGGTCGTGCATTGGATCGTGCACAAACCTACTATGTTTTTTGATCGATTGATCGTTGAGTGGATCGATTGATCATTGCTTTCGACAGTTTCTTACTTTGAACAAAAACACAAAAACAAAAACGACTTCAAACTAAAAAGAAAAACAAATAACAAACTACCTAAGAGTGGGTTGCCTCCCATTCAGCGCATTTTTTACAGTCATTAGCTTAACTCGGATGCCATTCAGATGGCGTAGCCGCTTGAGTGAGGTTTGCTCACTCCTTGTACATTAATTTCCTCAATGATAAACTTCTTCAATTGTTCATCTTTCTTGTGGATTGTCTTTCCTGAAGCATCCAGCAATGCAACAGATCCACCCGGCATATCTCCTTGACCGTGTAGACTCCAGAAGTATCAAAGCCAGGACTACCTGCAAAAACCTTGATAACAAAACCTTTAACATCATAGTTGCAGAATTTGTCAAGACGATAAAGGATACAAGTGTCTTGATGTTCAGCTGAGTCTCTCTCATGTTCACCGAACAACTCATAGTCCTCATCACAGTCACTATCTTCTTCACCATATACTGCAACCTGAGTCAATGATTAAGTGCTCAATTGCTGTCCTACATCATATCGAATCATCCCATAGAAATCACTCAATGAAGCTCGAATAGGATATGAAACATCCTTATCCACGTTCTGCAACACGACTTTCTGACTTAGGAAGTCTAACTTAGCCTCAACTGTGTTAAAGAATGGCTTTCCCAATAAGATCGGAATAGCTCCTTCTCTTGTCATTTCAACAACCGTAAAGTCTGTAGGGATCTTGCAATTCCCAACGAGAAGACTGAAGTCAACAAGTCTTCCTCTAGTTACCTTAGAATATGCATCTCCAAAAGAAACCAATGAGTGATGCTCCTACATTAGCTCAATACCAAGTTTTTGCATAGTCTCCAAAGAGATCACATTGATATTAGCTCCAGAATCACACAATGCATCGCTGAAAACTAGTTGTCCAACCCGGCAAGGTATAGTGAACTCTCCTTTATCTTCTATCTTCACAAGCTCCTTAGGGTGTAGAACAGGAGGGTTGTACATACTCTTAACTGAACTCCCTACTTCAGAATTTACCACATTGCAAGATTCCTTAGGATTCTTCTTAACCTTTCGAGGTAAAGCTCCTTGTGGGCGTCTAATAGCTTCAGCAGTCTGAGCAACTTGGATGTCTAGCTTCTTGATATGCATGGAAACTGACTCAAACTTCCCATTCAGGTCATTGTAGATGTTGTCCATCTTAGCATTAACCTCCCTGATAGTCTTTTGTTGCTCAACAACAAGTTGCTGAATCAAGGCATTAATCTCTTCGTTTGACGTTCCTGAAGGTGCTGCTAGAGGTTGTTGCTGCATTGGTGGTGGTACATAAAGCTTATACGGCCTTCGCCAGTTACTTCTTCCTGTATTCGGAACAGACGGCTTCTGATTACTCCATCTCTGACCTAAATTCTGGATGAATGGCTTTCCCTGAAAAGGTGACCCTTGATGCAGTGTGGGTGCTGGAAAAGTAACATCTCGAGGGTTCTCGACATTAGTGCTCCTGTAGGAAAGGTAATTCGGGTTCTGTTCCCTGTTCTGCCAGTTAACATAATCGACCTCCCTTTGGTCTTCAGAGCCAGCCGAATCATCTTGAACCTGAGACACTTCTCTGCTGTCCTCAACTTGATTCACACTCCTCTGATTACCCTGATTTGCTCGGATCAGAATATCCAACTTTTCAGCAATGTCGTCAATCTCTGAATCTCCACGCTGTTTAACTTCCTAGTTCGATCATATTCCGGACAATGACTACCAGACCTTGCAGCCAAGTTATCAATCAGAATGAAGGCTTCATCCCTAGTATTGGTCATAAAGTCTCGGTTGCTGGCAGCATTCAAGGAATTCTTGTACTCCCACTCGATTCCACTATAGAAAGTGTTGAGAAGCTGCTCATATGAGTACCCATGGTGTGGACAATCTCGCTGATACTTCTTCAAACATTCTCATGCTTCATTCAGAGATTCCTCAGATCGTTGCTGAAACAATGAAATCTTGCTCCTGAGAGCTGCACTCTTGGACTTATTATAGAACTGATCAAGAAACACTGCTCGAACCTGAGCCCATGTGGTGAATGGTCCTGGAGGTAAGGAACATAACCACCTAGAAGCTCTGTCTCAGAGTGAATGATGGAAAAGGTTACACTTCACATAATCAGTAGGTACACCATTAGAGTTTGTGGTGCCACATATGTCTTCGAAATTCTCTATGTGATCCATAGGATTCTCGCCTGGAATTCCATTGAAGACATACTGCTTAACCAACCCAATAAGCTGAGGTTTGATCTCATAATCTTTCCTCTCAATCGCAGGAGGTCGAATAGCTGAGCGATTTTCATAGTGGGTGTGTGGAGTGTCCATGTCACCTATCGCTCTGTGTTGAGCATGCTCTTGTGCTCTCCTAATCTTGGCCAACTCTCTCTGCAACTATTGTACCATTGTGGCCATATTATGTGGATTATGTGCTTGATTCTATGTAGGATTCATATTCCTAGCTCTTCGGTTTTCTCTTTCAACCCTCGCAAGCTCTTGATTATCCAAGTTGAATAGATTTTCTGAACCTTGACTTCTGGTCATACACCAGAAAAGGAACAAAAACGAACAAAAAGAAAAACGTAAGTAACGATATACACTTGAAACAGTAAATAAAAAATCAAAAGGCAACTGATGATTCTCCGGAACCGCCGCAAAAAACTTGATATCACGAGTTTTAACCCTATATCCTACTGCAAGTGCACATCAAACGTAATAGTATTTAGGGTCGAATTCCTCAAAGAACCAGGTTACACTTTCATTTTCTATCGAATCGCAAGCTATATCAATCAAATAAGAGAAGTTAACACTAACAACTTAAACACGAATGAAATCAAATTACTAAAGCAATCGGATGTTGGATATTCATTCAGGAGTTAGAATTCTTATCAGGGAAACTATTCAAGAACAAATATGAGCATATTCTCGGCTTGAACATAAATAAAGATAAACCAACCCTCGTTGAATCTACCCCTCTATTAATAATCTAAAGATCCTAACTCTTGTTGGTTTCAGATTACAAGTAGGCTTTATCGATTAGGTTCAACTACCCACAACCCAATTTAGCATCAAATTTCGTTGGTAGTGAAGGAATTGCTCTTCTAATCTAGTTCTAGTTTTTAACAATCTTCTCGAAAGTTAACAACCTAAATTCATCGAGTAGGTGATTAGGTCAATCAATGCATTAAACTCAAGTATTAGAAGGAGAATCATCTATTCATCAATCCTATTTGTTCCCTTACAGTGAATTCTAAAACCATAGAATCCCTAAATCCGATTGAAGATCTACTCTGACATAGAACAATGAATCAAGCAAATCATGATGAACTGAAACTGAAATTGCATTTAGAAAGAGAAAGAGGATTCATAAATTCTTCTCAAGTATGAACAGATCTTCTTCCTAGCTTACAAACTCTTAAACTCCTGTAAAAATCGTTCTTTAACAACTCAAAGGACTACCCTAATAACATAATAGGAAAAGAGTATTTATAGGTCCAAAACAAGAGCTGGAAAATCGTGAAATTAGGTTTCTTCGAAGGGCATCGATCAATCGATCCTTGTGTTGATTGATCGACCGTTGGATAATGAGTCGATCTCTCATAAGCCAAGTCGTTCTTCAGATCTTCAGATCTTTCGCATATCGACCCTTGTGTTGATCGATCGATCCCTCCTCTTGTGGAAAATACCAGAAAATGCTTCAAACTTCTCCAAAGTCCACCTTCAAGCATGATTCCAACTCTGAACGTTTTTGATCTGAAATCTCAATAAAACACAGAAGAATTCTCCAAATATAACTCTTGTAACATAGAAATTTGGTCAATTGCAAAACTAACCTCTGCATTGACTAGTAGACTTCAATTGAAGTCTACGTATAGATACATGCTTCTCTTGAAGTCTGCTCTCTGTAAACTTTTAAAATCTGCAAGCACTTAGGTAGATTTGAGTTAAGATCATGTTTACCTTTTTTTGAATGTCCAGAAAGTTGAACTAAATTTTAAATCATTACACTTAGCTTCAAATAGTAACTAAAAGGAAAGATTGAGAATTTCAAAAAATATAAAACGAAAATTAGTGAGTTTTTTTAGGTAGAATCAAAGAGAGAATGAGAGTTTGTGGAGTTAGAGATGGTAAGGAAGCATAATGAGGTCGAAATTGGTTGGTCATAATGAATTTAGAGCTTCAATTTTGGTTGGTATTACTGGATGAAAGACTTAAAGAAGATGGACAATTTTATAAATAGTTGAGATTTGATTAATATTTTAGTATTTTTATGTTTTATTGATTTTTTTTAATAGAAAAAAAAGTTAATGGCACAACCAAAAATATGAGAAAAATAAGATTAGAATGGAAAAAAGTTAAAAAGAGGTTAATTTTGCAATTGACCCAAGTCAATGGATTAATTTTGCAACTATCCTTTTAAAATAATAAGTTTATCTCGGTATCATTTTCATGACGCCCAAAAATAAATAGCAAGATAATGTCATAGGAAATTATCTTTATCTTTGTACGTAGATTACGGATTAGTCACAATTTATATATTTGAACTGAATCAAATATGCCTTAAAACCTCTATAGGCTAGTGGCAAGTAAATGGGTTCAAAAAATTCGGTTCTAAATATAGTCTATACTTTTTGGTGTGAACAATACTACAAAGTATATCAGCTCAACTTTCTTATTAAAAATAAAAGCAAACAACATAGCAACGTTTCTTAAACTAACAAAACCATTAGCATCCTCCTCTATCATCTCACGAATACATGTGTAGAAACCTATAAATTATAATAAGTTTCTTTCTTTCGTTTTTCATTTACTAGGGATGATTTCATAATATCCCCTATACGATATTAGAAATTCAGATTTTGAAAGTCATATATGTAAATTTTGACACTGAAAGTCAAACAAAAGATCGGAAATTTAATTTACCGATTGAAAAAATTCATGTAAAATTTTTTTTAAATAAATTGAACTAGTGATTTAAAATAACATAAAAGTGTTGTACTTTATTCATCACATGTGTAAGGTATTTATACAAGGAGATGAACTTAATAACAAAAATGTTACATAAAAGTAAATGACAACTTAATGGTATAATTACTATAACGTTACGTAAAAGTAGTGGAAACAAAGACGTTAACATTACGTAATATTAAAGACGTTATGACATTATATTTCCTTTACCCTCCCGCAAGTTGGCGGGGAAACATCTTGAATCTCCAACTTGAATAGAAGATAAGTAAAAGTAGTAGAAGGCAAAGCTTTAGTGAGGAGATCTGCCGGTTGTTCTTTGGTGGAGATATGAGCTGTGTGTAGAATACCATCATTGATAGAATCACATACAAGATGACAATCAAGCTCCACATGTTTACTCCGTTCGTGAAAAACGGGGTTAGCAGCGATATGCAAAGCGGATTTATAGTCACAATATAGCATCATGGGAGCGGAATGCATGATACCGAACGACGCGAGAAGCTGTTTGACCCACTTCAACTCACAAAGAGTAAATGACATGGAGCAGTACTCAGCTTCAGCAGAAGACATAGAGATAATAGTTGTTTCTTCGTCTTCCAGGAAATTGGGGACATGTAGCCTAGTCATAATCGCATAATGCCCTAACTTGGATAGAAGAGTCAGCACGGAGAAGAATACCCCGACCAGAACACCCTTTCAACTAATGAACCACGCAGAGAGTAGCATGAAAATGCTCGTGAAGAGGGCAATCCATGAACTCGGACAAAACCTGGACGATATAGCAAATTTCAGGCCGAGCGAAAGTAAGATAAATCAAACGACCAATCAAGCATCGGTAGGCTTTGGGATTAGATATTGGAGCGCCAGTGGCTAGAGAAAGTTTGTGATTCAGCTTGGTGGGAACAAAGACAGGCTTGCAACCCAATAGACCAGTTTCAGCAATGATGTCAAGAACGTATTTTCATTGAGAGAGAAAAATACCCGAAGAATTTCGAGCAACCTCAATGCCGAGAAAGTATTTCAGCTTCCACAAATCTTTCACGTGAAAACAATGATGCAAGTAGTTCTTGAACTTGTGAATAGTAGAAAGATCATTCCCAGCAACAATAAAATCATCCACGTAGATAAGTATGTGAAGACAAACCATACCGCGAGTATAGGAGAAGAGAGAATATTCATTTTTGCTTTGAACAAAGCCATAGGTGAGTAGGGCACTGCGGATTTTAATGAACCAACAACGAGAAGCCTATTTAAGACCATGGAGAGACTTCTTGAGGAGACAGACAACAGATGGATCTGATGTGTGAAAACTGGGAGGAAGCTCCATCTAGACTTCTTCTTTTAAATCGCCATGAAGGAAAGCGTTATGGACATCCATCTGGTGGACCTCCCATTGTTTAGAAGAAGCAAGTTGAAGCATGGGACGAACTGTGATAGGCTTTGCAACGGGTGCAAACGTATATGTATAGCCCGACCCTTCTATTTGTCGATTTCCGAGGGCCACAAGACGAGATTTGTGTCGATTAAGACGACCATCAGAGCGATACTTGAGTTTGAATACCCATTTACTGTCGAAGGTCCGTTTTCCCGGAGGTAAAGTCATGGATTGAAGCTTTCCAAACCTCGTCTTGAACAACCTGGTTGTAAGAAGCGGGTTCCACATTTGTGAGGACCGTTGCAAGGAACGCTTTATGGCCAGGAGAGAAGCATTCGTCAGAGAGATAATCAGACATAGGGTATATGGAATTACCTGGAATCGAGAGACAAGGATCTGAAGAAGAAGATGAATCGAGAGAAGGAGAGTGTATTATTTGCAAAGCACGAGGCAAGACGTAGTCTCTAAGTAAAACCGAGGGTGTCTTAGTATGTTGTCCATGACCTAGAAGTTTCGGAATACTGTGAGAGGATGCAGGAGATGCGGGTGAAGGAGACATAGGAGAGACACTGTTGGAAGGTTAATCATAAACTGGCGAAGATGGATTAGATACCGTAGAGGAGGTGACTGTTGCCACAGGATCTGGGGGTAAGACAAGAACCAGAGGAGCGGAAGCAGATGGAGGAGGAGAAGAAACTGGGATAAAGAATGACGTTGCATCGAAGAAATGAGCCAAGTCAATACCGACCGTAGGAGAAGTGAGAGATGTAGAATATTCTGGGAATTCAGTTTCTACAAACATGACATCCCGACTCATGAAAACTCGTTGCATTCGAGATCAAACAAATGCTAGCCCTTTTTGCCATAGGGGTAGCCAACAAAGAGACATTTTCGACTCTAATTTGTCTTTATCACGGGCACGACGATGAGCATAACAAAGACAACAAAAGATGCAGAGATAGTGATAAGATGGAGGTGTACCATGAAGCATCTCGTAGGGATTCTTGTCGTTCAGAACCGGAGTAGGGGTGTGATTGATGAGATGAACAGCTGTTAAGATACTCTCTCCCCAAAAATCAACTCGGAGATTCGCTTGGAATAAACATGCACGAGCAACATTCAGGAGATGATGGTGCTTGCGTTCTACAAAACCATTCTGTTGAGGAGTGTCAACGCAGGACGTTTTATGAAGAATACCATGCTCGCAAAAAAACGAGGAGAAAACCATGAATTCACTGCGTTGTCAGTGCGAATGTATTAGACCGGTTTCTGAAACTGTGTCTCACTCATAACAAAGAAGTTTTTAAGAAGACCCGCAACTTCCAATTTTTCAAGTAGTAAGTAGATCCATACTACACGGGAATAATCATCAACAATGGTGAGAAAATAAGCAGCACTGCAAGAAGAAGTTGTGCGGTAAGGACCCCATACATCATAATGGATTAAAGAAAATGGTGCAGAGGCTTTATTAAAACTCCTAGTAAAAACATCATGTGTTTGTTTTGCCCAAAAATAGGTATCACAGTGAGAGATGTGTTTAGAAACATCTTTGGTAAATTCGAAAGCTGGTAAATTAGACAAAACAGCAGAATAAGGATGTCAAGACGATAGTGCCAAAGTTTTGAAGGAGACAAAACCGCATGTGCAGAATGTGGAACCCGAGCAACATAAACACCCTTGAAATAATACATGCCCTCCCTCTCTTCACCTACTCCAATCAGGGTCCTCGTGAAATGGTCCTATAAAACACAAAGTGTATCAGTAAAAATGCCAATGCCACCCGTTTCTTTCAGAAGCTTGGAAATAGAGATAAGCGTGCAGGTGAAATCGAGAACATAAAAGACATTCGACAATGAATATTGGGAATTTAAAAGGAGACTTCCAGATTGAACAGCCCGAGACCATCGACCATCAGGAAAAATGACAGAGGATGAAGATATATCTTGGACATCTCAGAGAAGACTGAGATTGCCTGCCATATTGTGAGAGGCACCAGTATCTAAAATAACATCAGAAAATTCAGTTTTACGATAGAGACGTTCCGATGAAAGCTAAGACTCCTGGATTTGGAGTAGGTTGATCAAGGTAGTAAGTTGATCAGTCGAAGATGTAATGGAGGATTGATCAGGGGGAGCCAGACGAGAAGCATTGGCGCGACCACCACGATCGCAAGACTGAGAAGACCGACCCCGACCACAAGGAGGCTGAGAAGAGGAGCGTTGTTGTTGTTGCTCATACCACCACTCATGATAGCCATGAAGAGCAAAACATTTGGTATGGTCATGACCCTTACGGTTGCAATGAGTGCAAAATATGTTCGGATCACATTTGCAAATAGGAGAAGAGGCAGCAACAAGTAACTTTTCGGGATCCGATCGAGCAACAAACCCAAAGGCACCAGTCTGGAGCTCTTTAGAGCGCATAGTAAGAACATGTTACTCTTCGCAGATGACATGCGAGTAAACGGAGTTGGGTGGAGGAAGCAGATCTTCATCAATTATCTTAGAACGTAAGGAACTGAACTGTGCCTCGTCAAGACCAAAAAGGAAACGATAGACATGAGCATCTTCATGTTCCTTCTCGAGCACAGCAAAGTCTGTGCAGATACATGTGCAAGCAGGAGAGATGCCATTGTATTCTTCCCATAGCTTTGTCAAACGACCATAGAATTCAAGTATTGATTGTCCATTTTGTTTGAAATTGGTGATTTCATCAATGAGAAGGTGATTTCATCAATGAGAAGGTGCTTGCGGACACCGTTTTTGACAGAGAAACGAACCTTCAAGGATTCCCACAGCATATAGGCATCGGGAACATGAGAAACAGTAGAGCAAAGTTTAGGATCGATAGAAGTACGGATCCAGCCAATGATCATTGAGTTTGCAGCAATCCAACACGAGAGATCGAGCTGAGTTGTAGGCTTGGTGATCGAACCATCTATGAGACCGATCTTCTCTTTGGCTTGAAGAGAATTCCAAAATTCGGTAGACCATTCCAAGTAGTTGTGTTCAGACAAGGTAACAGGCGTGATGAGACAGCCCGAATTATTGGAGGGATGAAGAACATAAAGAGATGAAGAAACAACATCATTACTTGTAGAGGAAGGAATCAGAGAAGCAGATGTAGTAGATATCATACTCATGGTGTAAAGTTAGAAACAACGATGGCAGCTGTGGCCCAAGAGAAGGACGACGGCAGCAATATATAAAGTAGTAGAAAAGAAAAATAGGTCAGAGAAACCTTTATGCTCTAACACCATAAAATAACATAAAAGTGTTGTACTTTATTCATCACATTTGTAACGTATTTATACAAGGAGGTGAAGTTAATAAAAAAGATGTTACATAAATGTAAATGACAACTTAATGGTATAATTACTATAACATTACGTAAAAGTAGTGGAAACAAAGATGTTAACTATTTGTGCAATTAGTTTTCATGTGGTGGTTTTTGTGTGCACCACGATGAGAGGGAAATTCGGTCCCATGCATTCAAATAGCGCATGCTAACTATATATAAGAAATTTCCAAAAATAACATCTACGTAGCTAAGGTAGATTATGATAGATATCAAAAACAACATCTACAAGACGTAGATTATAAGATAGAAATACAAAATTCTCTTGGAAGCGTAAAATTTAGGTTAAATTTTGTGAATTTCTTAATAAAAGTTTGATGAGATGTTTTATAGATAAGATAACTGTAATATTCCTATCATATATTGTACAAGTTGATAAGTAAGGACGACCAATAAAATCCCAAAAATTAATTTCACCATGTGACTCTAAGAACAACAAGTAGGACTCACAACAACTTTGACTGGAAATAGTTTTTACACTAGTTTCTGGTGTTTGTTTTTGAAAAAATTATTTCTTAGCCAATCATGATTTTGCCAAAACAGTCTTTCAAAATCTCACCATTTTAGGATTTTAGTTTTTTGTTTTCCTAAAAACTAGAAAAAAAACTAGTTTTTAAGAATTCAACATTGATTTTTCTAAAAATCAAAAACTATTTTTTCCGAATCTTTGCAAATAAAATAAAGATGCATAAACAAAAACGAAATTCTAAATCTAAAAACCAAAAACTTCAATCCAAAAATTAAAAACTAAAAACCAGAAACTGTATTAATATTCATAGCGAACAAGTGTTAAAGACTTTATGTGAGACCAAGCAAATTTCGTTTGCCATATAAAATACAAAATTAAATATCAAAGAAGACGTGTGGTGAGGGTGGCATTAATGTGCGTAGCCCAAAAGATGACATATATATGTATCTATGAACTTACATTTTCGGAATAATTCACACATAAAACTTGAAATTGATATGAATAGACCCGTACAACAAGTTATTACTCTGGCTGAACTCATAGTTACTAGTAGTACATAAATCAAGGGACTCATGTTTCCCAAATAAGAATGATTTCTAAACTGAAAAAGATTTAGTGGGTCCTCAATTATAAAGTCTAGTGGAAGATCTCTACTTTATAATTATGAGACAACAAATATAATACTAGTAATTCATCACGTGAACCAGTTACAAATGTAATCAATCAGTACTAAAAAGTACTTTAGCTTTCTAAACATGAATATTCGCTTCTTCTTTTTTTCATTAGAAATAAAATAGCCTATCAAATTATTGGAAAGCATTTACTTTGAAGTAAACATTTTATGAGTAAATCTGTAATTTTGTGTGTAATGATCAATGAAAATTCTTATTTTGTTTGATAAATAGTCAAAAATATTAGGATGAAATACATTATGACTCTGTTTTTCATTACAAGAGATAAATTATAAAAGAATATAGAAATAATTGAACTTTACGCTATAAATTAGTATTTTTTAGTATAATTTTTATGAGAAAAAAGTATAATCAAATAAGTCGCACATATATTTTCTTAAAACACAGATCGAATCTAGCTGATAGTCTGATGCTTATACTGGAAATCATATATTCTCGAGGATTAAGGAAGCTGGTATATGTAGTAGTAGTTCAAGTAAATCTTGATATTTGACTACATTAGATAATACAGTAAGTCATAAATTGGTTATATTTTTGTCTGAATCTTCATGTAATAAAAATGTACTTGTTACATTTGCTAGGTTGGTGCATTATTTCCCTTTTAACTTATTTACTTTTTATGAAAAGCTTTTAGTCTAATTATTTTATGCATGAACTTTTAATATACTATTTTACAACTTTCATGACAGTACTACGTATAATAGCGATTACTTTAATATTTTAAAAGTACATGTCCTTTTACTCTACTTATTTCATGTCCTAAATTTTTTTATGCACTATTTTACGGGTACCAACATTTAAGATTAATTACAGTAATACAATTATGGTATTTTCAGTCTCTGCTGCATTTTTCGTGGTATAGATTCAAAATCAAATATTTTTTTCTTATTTTTTGGTTTTATGTTGATCGTAAAACAAAACGACAATGTTTTGGAATATTGGGTAGCCAAAATTTTGAACTAAAATAACAAATTTTGAAATCTAAACATACTTTTAAAACATTACCGTAATCACTATATACATTTAATATGATACTATTAGACGTTTAATTAGAATGTAATTAATTTTGAAAGTTGGTGTTACAAAAATGTATAAAAAAGTTTAATACACAAAATATTAGGCTAAAAATATAATATTTTTTGTGAGAGGTAACAATGCAGCAACCCATTATCCAAAAAAATGAACTGTCTTGTGGAAAATAAAATAAAATAAAAACACAAAGAGTTTGTAATGGAATCCAAAACCTTAAGATTCTGGAATCAGGAGATTCTTCTCTTCCGCTTTTGTTTCAAGACACTTTCAATTTCAAGTTTTATGTGTGAATTATTCATATCTACTGGTATTATTCACACCTTCATTCCTCACCTCTCTCCGAAAACAATGGTGCTTTTCTGAAAAATCGCACTTTTATAACCACAAATTTCGTGAATCCCTTATTCGATTTAACTAACCAGATCAATGGTTACCTTTCTCTAAATCTAATTTTCAGATATGCATTTCTAGGGTTCAGGTGAATGTGGAGAATTAGATTC
>JAKUCM010008390.1:0-12332 GCA_023374145.1 Lepidium sativum
CCGATAATTCACAAGAATTTACATAAAGATGCATGAGAAATTATATTTTTGTCTTTAAGCAAACGTGCCTCTATTTTATTTCAATCTTGGTCTTAATAAACAATCTAGATAAAGACCAATGAGATTAGATATATACATGTTCAGTATTGGTCTACATTTGGGCAGTCATGTGAGAATCACGATAAACAACAATAACTTTCACATAAGATCAAATTATAGTTATTATTTTTTTGGATAAATATGTTAATTATATTACTAGAGATCAATCTGTTTGATTACAACAACTAACACAAATACCCATATAGAAGCAGTATAAGAGTCTACAGGTAAGCAAACCAACAAAATAAAAGACCCTTCCCTCTCTTCGTGAACCGGATTGAGAGAAGCTTATCCTTGACTTGCCCATCAATCCGCAAGTACATCTGCTGCGGAGTATTGTGGAGGCCTTGTTGCAGTCGAGAGTTTCTCTCCCTCCATAGGTAATAGATTATTGCTTGGGCTGTTATCCTTTTTAAGGTGGAGGAGAGATGAGCGGTTCTTCCAATGAACCAAGACATAAAGGAGGACCAGTTCATGAAGAGGTTGGATAAGATTCCTAGGCGGTTTAGGGTGTGGTGCCATACTCGCTGGGAGTACGTGCAGTGGAGTAAGATATGGTCCCTTTTCTCTGGGGCATTGTTACAGAGTATACACACATCGTTTTGGCCCAGTCCCCAAGTGTGTAGGCCTACTCTTAATCAGCTCCTATCTAGGTTAGCTATCCAAGTGAAGAAAGCATGCTTTCGATATGTGTTTGGAGAACCAAATAGCGGAAGCCCATCTCTTACTGTGTCTTTTAGCCGCATTGATTCCCACATATTGTTGGTGCTAAAGTAAGTCTTCCTCGTTCACACTGAGTCCCATTCATAGGAGTCATTTGTGTCATCAGTTTTCAGTGAAGGCAGGATTAAGATCATCTGTCTAATTTCCACAAGAGATGAGTTCGTTTGTTTGGCTGAGGGAAGGTGCCAAAAACCATGCCTAGTTCCTTCAGCCAAAGTTGCAGTAAGAGGTATTCCAAGGAGCCGAGGACCCTCATTACCTAGGAGATCCAATAGAGGACCCTTTGGTGACCAGTTGTCCTGCCAATAGCTTGATGTTCGTCAATTCCCAGTTTTGCAACTTAAAAGTGGCTTTGCGTATAAGCGGAGGGCAAGTATAAATTTTCAAATCCATGAAGAGTGTTGGTTTGGTGTTGCAGTCCAGAATGTTTGGCTTTTCAGCATGTGTGCTTTCATCCACACAACCCAAAGTAAGCCAGCGGATGTGAGTAGCAGCCACACTAACTTCAGGTTTAGTGTACGGGTCTAAACAGTGAGATTTCTTAGTTTGAGACCCCCCTCGGATTTTGGGAGACAAACCTGCTTCCATTGAACCTTGACAACAACTTTTTCCATCCTTTCCACCCCACATGAAGGAGTTGCACAGTGATTTGATCCTTCTTATACAGCCTATGGGAAGAGCAAAAGTCGTTGCCCAAAAATTTACCAAACTATAGATTACTGTAAAAATGAGTTGTAACCTCCCCAAGAATGAGAGAAGCTTGGAAGACCAACTAGTCAGCCTGGCAGTTACTTGGTCCAGCAGAGGGGAGTAATATGAGTAGCATTCCTCAAGTCCACCTTAAGAACTCCTCTCTTTGATATAGATCATCGGCTTGACCCTTGTGACATCTCTTTGGCTAAGAGAACGTTTTCTACTAAGTCTTCCTTTCACAAATGCAGATTGACTCAAGGAGATGAAGGATGGCAGAATTGATTGAATCCTTCTTGAGATAAGCTTTGACAGCACTTTGTAGATGACATTGCAAAAAGATATAAGTCGGAATTCCCCAATTCTATCAGCACCAATCTTCTTAGGAATTAGAAAGATGGTTTTGGCGTTTGTTTGTCTTAGCAGGTTCCCAGTTATGAAGAATTGCAGGCATGCATCAATCACATCATGTCTAATAATACTCCATGTGGCTATGTAGAATTCTCATGTGTATTCGTCAGGCCCTGGAGTTTTATTTGGAGGAACGTGCCAAAATTCCTCTTTAATTTATGTGGGCGTGATTGCAGAGGCCATAATTGAGAGTAGATGATGCGTACATTCATAGGCAATCAGTTTTGTTATCCTACTTGTATTTGTGTGTGAGAGCGACAGAGGCGAGGTTCCTAGCAGATCTACATAGAGCTCAACACACTGACTTTGAATGGCAGGTTTAGGGTCGAGTCTTACCTCGTCAGAGGTCATGAGGTAATGAATATGGTTCCTTGCTCGTTGGGATACGATTTGCGATGAAAAATCCAGTTAACTCGGGCTTTTTGGCAAATGAATTTATACTCTACTTCAGCCAACATTTGCCAATGCGCATAGGCTTCCTTCTCAAGTTCTACAAGCCAAGGGGAGATGGAATGAAGGAGCTCATTCTGTTTCGCTAGTAGCAAGTCCATAGCTTCCTACACTCTGTTTTCCAAGCTTGAGAACAATTCCTTGTTGATTCTCCTACTAACCTTTTTCAGTGTTTTGAGCTTCCTTGATAAAGAGAATTGGGTTGTACGAGGAAAGTAACCATCAATCCAGTGATGAAGGACTCTCGATTGGAACTCAGGATGTTGTAGCAGGAAGTAAGAGATCATGAAGTGTTTCTTCGGAGGAGAGGTTTTGCCGCAATAAAGCTCTATTGGGCAGTGGTCAAAGAAGGAAGGGGCTCCAAACTGTGAGTAAGATACAGGAAAAGCAAGTATCAATTGATCATTGATTAGAGCTATGTCCAGTTTCTTTGCTATCGGGTTTCCAACTTGTTTGTTCCACCATGTGAAGTTGTTGCCTCTGATTTCCAAGTCTTGCAGGTCAATAGTTCTAATGCAAATCCAGAAATCATGCATTCCTCTTCTTATCCTAGTGTTCCCAAATGAGTGCTCCCAAGGGTTCAAGGTTTGGTTGAAGTCGCCTAGAATAATTCATGGCTTCGAAATTACTACAGGATTCCCTAATAGTAGAAGAATGTTATCCCATAGGTATCGACATCCATATCTGCAGTTTTGAGCATACACAAAGGACACAATCAGTTCTGTTGTGCTACTAGGGAGAGTGACCAAGGTTGTAATCATTTGCGCAGACTTAGCAAGGATGGTTATCGAGACCTCATCCTTCCATAGGATCCATATTCTTCCTAGAGGTGCGTACTCATAATTCCCACCGAAGTTCCATCCCGGGAAAATTGAAACCAAAATATCCCATGCCTTATATTGCTTGATCTGAGTTTCTAATATATTACAAAAAGACGGTTTAATCTGTCGAAACCATTTCCTAAAATTATGCCGCCTTACATGGTGATTGAACCCCCTCATGTTCCGGCAAAAAATTCCAGGGGACTTCATCACTTATGATTAGTGGTGTTTCCGCCCTTTCCCCGAAAGGGTTTTGTTTTGTTGCATTTGCTTCTTCGTCATGAGCTTAATAATCCTACGATCCTCTACAGGGTTATCATCTTCTTTCCAGTGAGAATCTGAGGAAGAAGAAGATTCCTCTCCTAATGCATCAAAAAAGGAGACTACAACTTTCTTACATTTGCATTTTATCATAGCTTTTGTGGGGATTTTAGTGGGCGGGAGTGAGTGATTCAAATCCACTGACAGAGCCACAAGTTTATCCCTTGGGATAGGGGAATTCTCCAATTGTGAAGCCATTTGTGTGAGGACTTGGGGTTGCAACGCTGGCATTGCCTCTTCTGATGGAGAGGGGATTGCTATTGCTGACCGTTTTACCTTCCATTTTTGAGAATCTGAGGTTTGCCTAATTTTTGGGTGGTGAGATTTATCAGATTTCACCTCTGTTTGCATGTGATACTCATTGTTTGAATGCGTAGTTGATTGGTAAAGGTTGCATAGAGCAGGAGCCTCAGGGCAGCACTTTAATGTGTGATCAAGAACCTGGCAATGGGAACACTTCGGGGGGAAGCCAAGGGCTAGAGACTGTTATAATTTTGACCTCTTGTATCAAACTTTTCCAGAACCTTTTCAGGTAAGGGCTTAGTAATGTCAACTATAGTAAGGACTTTGGCTACATCCAAGTCAGTAAGGTTTGCCGTATAGGGGTGCAATGATATTGGATGTCCCACCATCAAAGCTAGATGTTCCAAAGCTTCCACTTCAAAGCATTGGGTCGGAACTCCATGAAACTCCACCCATAGGGGAACCTCCCTTAGCTTTAGGATAGATGTGGAGAGATCAGGTTCCCACTTTGCTACAAACTTGGATTGCCTACCAACTTGCAAGGCTCCTTGTGCTAGCACTCGCCTCCTACTTATATCGCACAGAATTTTGATGAGAATTGTTTGCGGTCCATGCTTGGAGACTGTGATGTCCTGCTTCTGTCTTCGCCAAATGCCATTCAAGATGTTGTGGAGAGCTCCCTTCGAAGGTAAATTTCCGTGTAATTGGCCGATAATAAAGTCGTTCCACTTGTGTTTGTTCTTGGAGTTTAATATGTTGACACAGATTTCCCCTCGTGAGTGTAAGGGCTCCCTTGTTTTTTGAGTGAGCCACAAACTAGCAAATCTTCCCAAGAGGGCTTAGTCGGTGGAGGAGCTTCAGAGGGTTGGGCTGAAGTTTGAGAGACGATGAGGTTGTTCGATTTCGCCTTTGGTGTAGAGGTTTCATCTTGGGTAAGCGGAATCTTCGCACTGGCGACTTTAGGTAAGTCTGAGGCCGAGGGCGGTGCCTTTGCATGACGCGAAGGCATAGTCGAGGTCTCTCATTCCTCCATGGAGATTGATGGAAACAGAGCAAGTAATCGTGCTGGAATCAGCGAAGAGGACACATAGGGAGCGTCGATATAGCGGGGGAGGGAGGAAGACAATGAGCCAGATCTGGATATTTTGTGGAGATCAGCGCTGGCGATTTCAATAGAAAGAGGGATCACGAAAAATTTAGGGTTTTCTCACCGAGAGCTTTCTTCTTTTTCTTTGGTAATTTGACGTTTTTCAGGTCAAATATACAAGAATATATACTCGTTTACAACTTCAAATTTTGACCTTAATTCGTTGTTACCTCCCTTTACAACACATTAGGGATGAAGTCTCTTTCGTCGTGTCATGATCGTCGTAACAAACAAAGCGTTGTGAAATCGTTATAAAAGTTAACAACTCACAGATTTCGATGTTAGCGCGTCGTAAAGGTGGCGTTGTAAAGAACGGGACGCGTTGTAAAATCGATGTTAACAAAAACGACGTGAAGGGGTTGTAAACTTTGCAAGTAATTAACATTGCTATGTTTACAGTGGTTTTACAACTCTTAGTGGTAACAACGAATTAAGGACAACTTATTTTACAACTAATTAGGGACGAAAAGCTTTACAACTAATTAGGGATGAAATGCTTTACAACTAATTAAGAACATAACACTTTACAACATCCGAGACGTGTATTTACGTCGAATTAATGATGTTTTTTGCCAACGAAATAAGGACAAAAAATTATTTGTTTTTTTAATGAAAATATTTATATAAATTTTGTAATTTAATAATTTTAGGAATTGAATTATTTTAATAAAATTTGATTTTAAAATGTTTTTATAAAATTATTAAAATTACAAAATATTTATTGTAGAAGTTTATTAAACATTTGTACTACGCTCGTCTTGATCTTTAGTCACTCGTTGGTTTAAATCAATATTTTCTGAAGTCTGGATCCCGAGGCTCTGACGTATACGCTCCAATGCCTCCATTGCATTGAGAAAGCTGAGTTTGACGTATCCCGCAGTTTCAACCTGGCTGTGTAGCCTCTCACATCGAGGATCTACAATGTAATTAAAAATAATTACCAAATCTATAATAACTTATATTTCATAATAAAATATTAATTACACCGTAAATGCTAAATTCCAATCTAATTCTAAATTCCATATATCCTAAATCTCTAAAAACTAAGTAATTTCTAAGTAAAAAAACTCGAGAGAAGTAGACAAGAATTACCTTAGAGAGAGAAGGAGAATTGAGAAATGAGCAAGGAACTTGCATTTTTCGTGATGTTTATATAGGGAGTAGGAGGCGTTGTAAACGCGTTGGAAAGTTTCATTTCGTCGTAAAAGAGTTGGTAAATTAGATTCTAATTTACAACGAAAGCCTTGTAAAGGCGTTACGAAGTACTTTTTCGTTGTAAACGAGTTGGTAAATTAGGTTCTAATTTACAAAAAAAAAGACATGTAAAGGAGTTGGAAAATTAGGTTCTAATTTACAAAGAAACCCTTGTAAAGGTGCTGGTAAACACTAAAGTGACATTTTTTTAATAAATTTTCGTCGTAAAGGAGTTGGTACATGTTTACAACGAGTTATAACCGTGTATACAGGTTGACTATGATGATCTAATTTTTATCTACCATGGTTTCATGATTTGATTCAAGGTTCAATTGCTAAGATAACAACGACACTCATGTATTTCACTAGATGATACAAACTTCATACCTTTGAGTATGGTAAAAGGCGTATGTGTGAAGAGTGAAACCGATTTCTATGGGATCTTGCAAGAAATGACCGAAGTGGAATTTGTAGGATTAATTAGGTTGAACCCGATCAAGCTACAAAGCTAGTTGTGACTTTATTATCTAGTTTACCATCTAGTTTACGACGAGGATCGTGACAAATTTGATGAAAGTGATTATCTCAGTAATGGAAATGATAGTAATGGTGAAGGATTTGATTGACTCCATTGTTTAATATGTATAAACACGTTAATTGATAATGTATCAAGTATGAACAATCTATAAATATTGTAAGATATATATATATATATATATATATATATATAATCGTTGGAAACATATATATTACAATCAAAAACATATATAGAAAATTTTTAAACATATTGTCATCAGAAACTTTTGTTTTTTTACCGTCTAATTTACGAAGAAAGTTTTAAAAAAAAAATCTTAGCCATCTACTTTACGAGGAAATTTCTTTTAGAAAAAGAAAATTTCTTTTTACTAACTCTTCTACCCCTTTCATAAACTTCTTTGTCATGATTCCAGTAGCATTTCTATGCATATACATCCACTTCCGTTGCTCGTATATATCACCATTTCTATGCATAATTGTGTGTTGTGTTATGAATTATGATGAGAGGGACCTCCTCCTTATATAGGCAATACAATATAACAATGATTTTACAACCTGAAACCAAATACGAGTAATTTACAACTATGTAACTAACCTAAAATACCTAATATTAAATTTTGTCTTTAAATACTTGTAATAGATTTCGTCCTAAAAGACTTGCGGATTTGAGACGTTTTTACAACGAAATCTAATATTTTAATACGTTTTTACGACGTATGTTAGATTCTTTTAATAACCAATTATGTATCACAAAAAACGTGTTTACCGAATTTCCAAATTCGTTTTTAAGTCGTTGTAAACAATAATCCTCGTAATATGTTGCAAGTTGGGGACTATTTTACAATGAATTTGTTTGTACATGGTAAAATGTTGTCAATTCGTCGTAAAGTTCCAACAGCTTTACAATGAAAATTTTTCGTTTTCAATTTCAACTCCTTTACGACGAAATACAATTACGTTTTAAAGGAGTTGGTAAACCGTCCCTCATTTACGACGTCTAAATGGGCGTTGTTAAATTTATGTTTTCTTGTAGTTAAATTGTTATTCCAACTTTTGGGTTCTTATACGGAAAGATCCATCACGTGAGACCACATGTGCATCAAATCTGTCGTAGAGTTTATCATATTGGCTGATCCCAAGCTACCTTTTTGTCTCGACTATTCTTTTGGGTTGGAAACAACAAAGGCGTTGAGATTCGTAAAGTTTTTAGTTCATTACAAATTTACAATGTACGTAAATCTGTTGACCAAGCATTTTACTTATTTGTCTTCGTGAACCTAGTAATATGGAGAACAGAAGACTTGGCCCTAAGGAATATCAAACCCACTTACTCCAACTTAAGCCTGGAACCATTAAGGATTTTTTATTATAAATAGATGCATCCAAAAACATCTAATAAGGTTAAAAGAGCTCATTAACGAGCCTAGAAAATTAACTCTCTCTAATGTATGCCTCTAAATTGGCATTAACCAAGTTGGACCACCAAAAGCTATATAGGACGAGATTCTTCTTTCTCGAGTGATGCTATGAGCTATACGTCTTGCTGCTTTTATTAGCTCCTGATGAAGACATATGTAGCTCCCATACTAGGAAAGAAAGCCCAAGGTTAGTTATATTTGCCAAGTGTGTATTGAACTTTGGCCATTCTGTTGGTTGTTTAACTGCCTCAATGATTGATTTGGAATCAATCGAGAAAACCAATATGTCAAACCGAAGATCTTGAGTGCTCTTCATAGCCCATATTAAACTGTTGAACTCAACACTTAACTTATTCTAAGAAAGGAGTAGTGCATCTCTTGCGTGATCACGAATGATCCAGGTTGCACTACACAACTCATATGAGTTAACTCAGGCAATGCTTACATCATAGTTTAACGAGCCAGCAGTAGGTGGCTTACACTTTTCCTGTAGAGTCTATTTACCTGAGTCTCTAAAGCTACACAAAGGGATATTAGCATTCGCTTTGTACCATAGATCCACTTCATGGAGCGATTAAGCAATCAACACATATGCATCACTGTTTTTACCATTGAAAACCTTCGACTTCCTATGCTTCCATATGTTCCAAATTAACCATGGCAAAGTTCGATTGTTTCTGTTAAACGTTTTCGATTCTTACTAATACCATCTCCATGTAATTCTCAATCGTACAATGCTTATCAGCAGGGATTCTAGGAAACTTGATATTGGTCCAAACAGATTTTGCAAGATCACATTCAAAAAGAACGTGACTTACAGTTTCCACACTGGACAAAAGTCATTCACTTGGATCCCATGCTTATTCATACAATCTGCAACAACAATACCCCTGAGATAGCCTTCCATAGGAATATCTTTTTCTTTGGCAAGGTTTTGATTTTCGATAATCTAACCTTCAAATCATTTGATCTATTTATCTCTGCAGATGGTGGAGTTGTCCACACCAGGGTTTTTAAACCAACCAGCAACCACTCTTAAGAGAGTACTTGCCATCTTTGGAAAAATTTCTGCAATATTTATAGCCTAGGACATGATCCATGATGCGCCAGTACTAGGAAGCAACTCTTGAACTAGTTCGCAATTCGAACTTCCATGTTCAGTGATTAGTTGTGAGACCTTCAAGTTTAAGTAAATGTTTCTATTCATGCTAAGAGGTCTTCGAGGTTCCTCTTTAAATATCCACTTATCCAACCAGATATTGGTGTGCAATCCATTACCAATTACTTTCACTAAGCCTCGTTCTGATAATTCACATCCGTATAATATGTTGCGCCAAGTGTATGAAGGATGTGATCCTTGCTTTGCTTCTAAAATATCCTTCTTACTGAAATATCTAGACTTATACAGTCTACTTAGAAGCGAGTTAGGTTCTGATAATATTCTCCAAGCTTGCTTAGCCAAGAAGACTTGGTTAAAAGCACCAACATCTTGAAAACCAAGTCCGCCTTCTTCTTTGGCCTTACACATTTTGTCCCAGGATATTTAATGGGTTTTCTTCTTTTCTCCATAATCACTTGCCCAGAATCCAGTAATGGCACTTATGATTTTTCTACATGGGAACTTCGTGAGCTTGAAGCACGACATAGTGTACACCAGAAGTGCTGTAGCAACAGATTTGATGAGGACCTCTTTACCTCCCATCGATAAGGTCTTTGTATACCAAGCATTTAGACTTGATTTAAGCTTGTCGGTAATATATGAGAAAAGCTCTCTCTTGGACCCGTTGAAACATTCTTGGAGTCCAAGATGTTTGCCTGTTCCACCTTCTTTAGATGTTCCCATGAACAAACTAATGACTCTTTTCATGATCGGATCATCTTGCTTCCATATGTTATGGCTGATTTTTGTAGATTAAATTCTTGACCCGAGACTTCTCCATATAGCTTGAGGCGTCTCAAAAATTCACTACTTTCAGCATGTGTAGCTTTAGATATAAACAAGCTGTCATTCGCGAAAAGAAGTTGGATCGAAGGACTAGATGCAGTCAGGCGGATTCCAGAGATGCTACTTTCAGTTTCAGCTTCTTTCATTGTGTGAATTAAGACCTCTGCACATATGATAAATATGAAAGGAGATATAGGATCTCCTTGTCAAAAGGCCTCTCTCTGGATTAATCAAACCATAATACTTGTCGTTTTTAACAACCGAGTATGTAACCGTGCTTATTACTCCATCATCCATCTTAACTAGTTGTCATCAAAACCAAGCTTCTTGAATAACTCTTCTAGAAAGGATCATTCAACTCCATCATAGGCCTTTGACATATCAGTTTTGATGGCCATGAAATCTGTATGACATCTTGGATATGTTCTTAAAGCGTGGACCACTTCATGAGCTACAAGAACATTATCTGATATAAGTCTTCCCACTACAAAAGCGCCTTGAGTTTCTGAAACAATTTCCGGCAAACATCGCTTAAGTCTCTGATTGAGAACACATGAGACTATCTTGTAAACCACCGAGCATAAGCTGATGAAGGCAGCTTCTCTGATTTCGTCACTCGAAATATCTTCCACTAGAGCTATGTTCGTCTCTGCAATTACCCTCGGTTCCATGCCGGAAAGAATAACCATCGCATCAACTAGATTTGAGGATTAGAAAAAAGATCGAAAATTGTCCACTGCGATTTCTCCTTTAGACCCTTCAGCTACTAACTCTTCACCAAATGAGTTTAACAACACATGTAAAGTGTTATGTGCTCTTTTTCTTAACACTTCCCGGGAAAAAAACTGTATTACATTAGGTCAGGGTGTAGGGAGAGTGATTTACAAATTATATAGTAACATCTATTGATTAATAATGTTGGGATTAATATTAACTTTTAGTGATTGTTAATTTATCAATATATTAATTTAACCAAAATTTTAATTTGCGACCTTAAAATTGTATTACTTTATAGTTATTAATGAATCGATTATTAATTTAAAAGGTTCTATTATAGATTTATGTTGAGAATACTTATTTTTTTAAGGGTTTTTGTATTTCTTTTGGATGTTCTTGAGTAATCTTCAATTTCTTAGTAGATTCTTGAACACATACCTACCACAAGTCTATCCATAATTATTCATGGAACTTGTTAAATCTTGGTGTTGACTATCTTATAAAACATAGCTCTGACGATCTCAACAATGTACATAATGTCTCAATGTTCCTACATTCTAGTGAAAAGTTTGGAGGAATCATACATAGTTCACTTGTGTGCAAATCTTCAAATTACTCTCAGATCAAGTTTTAGTTTTGATACAAAATTTTCACAGGCTTTGATAAATTTTAAAAATTCAAAAATCAATTTTCGTCCCTCAACCATAAAGCCATTACAAAAGACTCTAAGCCATATATCTCAAAAGATTTAAAAATTAAAATCGTCTTCTTCTGAAGTAGAAGATAATACTCCATCTTCCATCTCACGGAGGGAAGTTGCAGTTGAATCATCAATTCCCAACAGATATTGTAGCCTCGACACTTTTTCAGGCGCAGGTTTGGGATCACTCTTTTGATAAATATCATATAGATCGGCTAATTCCTCTGAGACCTCCCATGACATTGGCTCAGCTGGCACAGCTTTGTCACATGCTAGCAAATCATTTAGTGACGAGACCTAAAATCATAGAAGAAACCATACATAAAATCATATCCACGAGCTGAAATATTTAGAATTTTTGTGAAGATAAAAGAGAGGACAAGAGGAGTTGCATACCACTCCTTTAGCGTTTTTCTGCCTGAGTAATGCCACGGCTTGGATTAACGAGTTTGATAATCTACTTTGAGCGAGTTCATGGACAACAGTTTTGGCTTTTTCGACATCAATACTGAGATCAGATGGGATTGTCTCGTAGACTTCGGTTTCATCGAATTCACCTGTTCCTGATGAAAATATTTCATTCACCGTCTTCTTGAATAATTTCTCTCTCAGACTCACGGAGATCATGCTGTCTAAGCTCACGTTTGCCTCTTTCAGCTCTCGTATCTGCTTTATGTTCAGTCTTCCTTGGTTAACAGCGGTTTCTATTGCGTTTGCCATTTTTGTGGTGGTTATGTTTTTTATAACCTTCTCGGCCTGTGCCTGCGGCAACCCAACTTGTTTTTGCAACTCGTCTAGCTGCTCTACTCTAGCCTTCGTCAATTGCCCATCAGCTAAAATCACTTCAGCTTGTTGCCTGAAAGCCTGTTCGGCTAAGCCTACGTGAATGTCCACTACTTCTTTTGAAGTTAATCCG
>JAKUCM010008391.1:0-25270 GCA_023374145.1 Lepidium sativum
GAGAGAGAGATGTTTAGAAGGATCATATGAACATGGCTATACGTTAGGATAAAACTCGACTTCATAACTCAACCAAAATACTTCATGACGGGTTCACCAGTAGATATAGCGTCTAGATTAAGGTAAAATTGTTATGTTAAGACCTATGATACCACTCTAAGTTGGCTTAGCGCACTTTCTCATGTCAAAATTACATTATATTGCTTGAACCTAGCTAAAAGATATCACATGTGAAGAAGGATCATATGAACATGGCTAGACTATAGGGTCAAACTCGACTTCATAACTCAACAAAATAGTTCATGACGGGTTCACCAGTAGACATAGCGTCTAGATTAAGGTAAAATTGTTATGTTAAGACCTATGGTACCACTCTAAGTTGGCTTAGCACACTTTCTCATGTGAAAAATGACATTACATTGCTTTGAATCTAGCTAAAAGAGATCACACGTGTACAAGGATCATATGAACATGCCTAGACGCTAGGATAAAACTCGACTTCATAACTCAACCAAAATAGTTCATGACGGGTTCACCATTAGACATAGTGTCTAGAATAACGTAAAATGGTTATGTTAAGACCTACGATACCACTCTAAGTGGGCTTAGCACACTTTCTCATGTCAAAATGACATTAAGTTGATTGAACCTAGCTAAATGAGATCACATGTTTAGAAGGATCATATGAACATGGCTATACGTTAGGATAAAACTCGACTTCATAACTCAACCAAAATACTTCATGACGGGTTCACCAGTAGACATAGCGTCTAGATTAAGGTAAAATTGTTATGTTATGACCTATGATACCACTCTAAGTAGGCTTAGCACACTTTCTCATGTCAAAATGACATTAAGTTGCTTGAACCTAGCTAAATGAGATCACATGTTTAGAAGGATCATATGAACATGGCGATACGTTAGGATAAAACTCGACTTCATAACTCAACCAAAATACGTCATGACGGGTTCACCAGTAGACATAGCGTCTAGATTAAGGTAAAATTGTTATGTTAAGACCTATGATACCACTCTAAGTTGGCTTAGCACAGTTTCTCAAGTCAAAATGACATTACGTTGCTTGAACCTAGCTAAATGAGATCACATGTGTAGAAGGATCATATGAAAATGGCGATACGTTAGGATAAAACTCGACTTCATAACTCAACCAAAATACGTCATGACGGGTTCACCAGTAGACATAGCGTCTAGATTAAGGTAAAATTGTTATGTTAAGACCTATGGTACCACTCTAAGTTGGCTTAGCACACTTTCTCATGTGAAAAATGACATTACGTTGCTTTGAATCTAGCTAAAAGAGATCACACGTGTACAAGGATCATATGAACATGCCTAGACGCTAGGATAAAACTCGACTTCATGACTCAACCAAAATAGTTCATGACGGGTTCACCATTAGACATAGTGTCTAGAATAAGGTAAAATGGTTATGTTAAGACCTACGATACCACTCTAAGTGGGCTTAGCACACTTTCTTATGTCAAAATGACATTAAGTTGCTTGAACCTAGCTAAATGAGATCACATGTTTAGAAGGATCATATGAACATGGCTATACGTTAGGATAAAACTCGACTTCATAACTCAACCAAAATACTTCATGACGGGTTCACCAGTAGACATAGCGTCTAGATTAAGGTAAAATTGTTATGTTATGACCTATGATACCACTCTAAGTAGGCTTAGCACTCTTTCTCATGTCAAAATGACATTAGGTTGCTTGAACCTAGCTAAAAGAGATCACATGTTTAGAAGGATAATATGAACATGGCTATACTTTAGGATAAAACTCGACTTCATAACTCAACCAAAATAGTTCATGACGGGTTCACCAGTAGACATAGCGTCTAGATTAAGGTAAAATTGTTATGTTAAGACCTATGATACCACTCTAAGTTGGCTTAGCGCACTTTCTCATGTCAAAATTACATTATATTGCTTGAACCTACCTAAAAGATATCACATGTGAAGAAGGATCATATGAACATGGCTAGACTTTAGGGTCAAACTCGACTTCATAACTCAACCAAAATAGTTCATGACGGGTTCACCAGTAGACATAGCGTCTAGATTAAGGTAAAATTGTTATGTTAAGACCTATGGTACCACTCTAAGTTGGCTTAGCACAGTTTCTCATGTGAAAAATGACATTACATTGCTTTGAATCTAGCTAAAAGAGATCACACGTGTACAAGGATCATATGAACATGCCTAGACGCTAGGATAAAACTCGACTTCATAACTCAACCAAAATAGTTCATGACGGGTTCACCATTAAACATAGTGTCTAGAATAAGGTAAAATGGTTATGTTAAGACCTACGATACCACTCAAAGTGGGCATAGCACTCTTTCTCATGTCAAAATGACATTAGGTTGCTTGAACCTAGCTAAAAGAGATCACATGTTTAGAAGGATCATATGAACATGGCTATACTTTAGGATAAAACTCGACTTCATAACTCAACCAAAATACGTCATGACGGGTTCACCAGTAGACATAGCGTCTAGATTAAGGTATCATATGAACATGGCTATACGTTAGGATAAAACTCGACTTCATAACTCAACCAAAATAGTTCATGACGGGTTCACCAGTAGACATAGCGTCTAGATTAAGGTAAAATTGTTATGTTAAGACCTATGGTACCACTCTAAGTTGGCTTAGCGCACTTTCTCATGTGAAAAATGACATTATATTGCTTTAACCTAGCTAAAAGATATCACATGTGAAGAAGGATCATATGAACATGGCTAGACGTTAGGATCAAACTCGACTTCATAACTCAACCAAAATAGTTCATGACGGGTTCACCTTTAGACATAGCGTCTAGATTAAGGTAAAATCATTATGTTAAGACCTATTATACCACTCTAAGTTGGCTTAGCACACTTTCTCATGTGAAAAATGACATTACGTTGCTTTGAATCTAGCTAAAAAAGATCACATGTGAAGAAGGATCATATGAACATGGCTAGACGTTCGGATAAAAGTCGACTTCATAACTCAACAGAAATAGTTCATGATGGGTTCACCTTTAGACATAGCGTCTAGATTAAGGTAAAATGGTTATGTTTAGACCTATGGTACCACTCTAAGTTGGCTTAGCACTCTTTCTCATGTCAAAATGACATTAGGTTGCTTGAACCTAGCTAAAACAGATCACATGTTTAGAAGGATAATATGAACATACTTTAGGATAAAACTCGACTTCATAACTCAACCAAAATAGTTCATGACAGGTTCACCAGTAGACATAGCGTCTAGATTAAGGTAAAATTGTTATGTTAAGACCTATGATACCACTCTAAGTTGGCTTAGCACACTTTCTCATGTCAAAATGACATTAAGTTGCTTGAACCTAGCTAAATGAGATCACATGTTTCAAAGGATCATATGAACATGGCTATACGTTAGGATAAAACTCGACTTCATAACTCAACCAAAATACGTCATGACGGGTTCACCAGTAGACATAGCGTCTAGATTAAGGTAAAATTGTTATGTTAAGACCTATGATACCACTCTAAGTTGGCTTAGCACACTTTCTCATGTCAAAATGACATTAAGTTGCTTGAACCTAGCTAAATGAGATCACATGTTTAGAAGGATCATATGAACATGGCTAGACGTTAGGATCAAACTCGACTTCATAACTCAACCAAAATAGTTCATGACGGGTTCACCTTTAGACATAGCGTCTAGATTAAGGTAAAATCATTATGTTAAGACCTATTATACCACTCTAAGTTGGCTTAGCACACTTTCTCATGTGAAAAATGACATTATGTTGCTTTGAATCTAGCTAAAAAAAGATCACATGTGAAGAAGGATCATATGAACATGGCTAGACGTTCGGATAAAAGTCGACTTCATAACTCAACAGAAATAGTTCATGACGGGTTCACCTTTAGACACAGCGTCTAGATTAAGGTAAAATGGTTATGTTTAGACCTATGGTACCACTCTAAGTTGGCTTAGCACTCTTTCTCATGTCAAAATGACATTAGGTTGCTTGAACCTAGCTAAAAGAGATCACATGTTTAGAAGGATAATATGAACATGGCTATACTTTAGGATAAAACTCGACTTCATAACTCAACCAAAATACTTCATGACGGGTTCACCAGTAGACATAGCGTCTAGATTAAGGTAAAATTGTTATGTTATGACCTATGATACCACTCTAAGTAGGCTTAGCACTCTTTCTCATGTCAAAATGACATTAGGTTGCTTGAACCTAGCTAAAAGAGATCACATGTTTAGAAGGATAATATGAACATGGCTATACTTTAGGATAAAACTCGACTTCATAACTCAACCAAAATAGTTCATGACGGGTTCACCAGTAGACATAGCGTCTAGATTAAGGTAAAATTGTTATGTTAAGACCTATGATACCACTCTAAGTTGGCTTAGCGCACTTTCTCATGTCAAAATTACATTATATTGCTTGAACCTACCTAAAAGATATCACATGTGAAGAAGGATCATATGAACATGGCTAGACTTTAGGGTCAAACTCGACTTCATAACTCAACCAAAATAGTTCATGACGGGTTCACCAGTAGACATAGCGTCTAGATTAAGGTAAAATTGTTATGTTAAGACCTATGGTACCACTCTAAGTTGGCTTAGCACAGTTTCTCATGTGAAAAATGACATTACATTGCTTTGAATCTAGCTAAAAGAGATCACACGTGTACAAGGATCATATGAACATGCCTAGACGCTAGGATAAAACTCGACTTCATAACTCAACCAAAATAGTTCATGACGGGTTCACCATTAAACATAGTGTCTAGAATAAGGTAAAATGGTTATGTTAAGACCTACGATACCACTCAAAGTGGGCATAGCACTCTTTCTCATGTCAAAATGACATTAGGTTGCTTGAACCTAGCTAAAAGAGATCACATGTTTAGAAGGATCATATGAACATGGCTATACTTTAGGATAAAACTCGACTTCATAACTCAACCAAAATACGTCATGACGGGTTCACCAGTAGACATAGCGTCTAGATTAAGGTATCATATGAACATGGCTATACGTTAGGATAAAACTCGACTTCATAACTCAACCAAAATAGTTCATGACGGGTTCACCAGTAGACATAGCGTCTAGATTAAGGTAAAATTGTTATGTTAAGACCTATGGTACCACTCTAAGTTGGCTTAGCGCACTTTCTCATGTGAAAAATGACATTATATTGCTTTAACCTAGCTAAAAGATATCACATGTGAAGAAGGATCATATGAACATGGCTAGACGTTAGGAGCAAACTCGACTTCATAACTCAACCAAAATAGTTCATGACGGGTTCACCTTTAGACATAGCGTCTAGATTAAGGTAAAATCATTATGTTAAGACCTATTATACCACTCTAAGTTGGCTTAGCACACTTTCTCATGTGAAAAATGACATTACGTTGCTTTGAATCTAGCTAAAAAAGATCACATGTGAAGAAGGATCATATGAACATGGCTAGACGTTCGGATAAAAGTCGACTTCATAACTCAACAGAAATAGTTCATGATGGGTTCACCTTTAGACATAGCGTCTAGATTAAGGTAAAATGGTTATGTTTAGACCTATGGTACCACTCTAAGTTGGCTTAGCACTCTTTCTCATGTCAAAATGACATTAGGTTGCTTGAACCTAGCTAAAACAGATCACATGTTTAGAAGGATAATATGAACATACTTTAGGATAAAACTCGACTTCATAACTCAACCAAAATAGTTCATGACAGGTTCACCAGTAGACATAGCGTCTAGATTAAGGTAAAATTGTTATGTTAAGACCTATGATACCACTCTAAGTTGGCTTAGCACACTTTCTCATGTCAAAATGACATTAAGTTGCTTGAACCTAGCTAAATGAGATCACATGTTTCAAAGGATCATATGAACATGGCTATACGTTAGGATAAAACTCGACTTCATAACTCAACCAAAATACGTCATGACGGGTTCACCAGTAGACATAGCGTCTAGATTAAGGTAAAATTGTTATGTTAAGACCTATGATACCACTCTAAGTTGGCTTAGCACACTTTCTCATGTCAAAATGACATTAAGTTGCTTGAACCTAGCTAAATGAGATCACGTGTTTAGAAGGATCATATGAACATGGCTAGACGTTAGGATCAAACTCGACTTCATAACTCAACCAAAATAGTTCATGACGGGTTCACCTTTAGACATAGCGTCTAGATTAAGGTAAAATCATTATGTTAAGACCTATTATACCACTCTAAGTTGGCTTAGCACACTTTCTCATGTGAAAAATGACATTATGTTGCTTTGAATCTAGCTAAAAAAGATCACATGTGAAGAAGGATCATATGAACATGGCTAGACGTTCGGATAAAAGTCGACTTCATAACTCAACAGAAATAGTTCATGACGGGTTCACCTTTAGACACAGCGTCTAGATTAAGGTAAAATGGTTATGTTTAGACCTATGGTACCACTCTAAGTTGGCTTAGCACTCTTTCTCATGTCAAAATGACATTAGGTTGCTTGAACCTAGCTAAAAGAGATCACATGTTTAGAAGGATAATATGAACATGGCTATACTTTAGGATAAAACTCGACTTCATAACTCAACCAAAATAGTTCATGACGGGTTCACCAGTAGACATAGCTTCTAGATTAAGGTAAAATTGTTATGTTAAGACCTATGATACCACTCTAAGTTGGCTTAGCGCACTTTCTCATGTCAAAATTACATTATATTGCTTGAACCTAGCTAAAAGATATCACATGTGAAGAAGGATCATATGAACATGGCTAGACTTTAGGGTCAAACTCGACTTCATAACTCAACCAAAATAGTTCATAACGGGTTCACCAGTAGACATAGCGTCTAGATTAAGGTAAAATTGTTATGTTAAGACCTATGGTACCACTCTAAGTTGGCTTAGCACACTTTCTCATGTGAAAAATGACATTACATTGCTTTGAATCTAGCTAAAAGAGATCACACGTGTACAAGGATCATATGAACATGCCTAGACGCTAGGATAAAACTCGACTTCATAACTCAACCAAAATAGTTCATGACGGGTTAACCATTAAACATAGTGTCTAGAATAAGGTAAAATGGTTATGTTAAGACCTACGATACCACTCTAAGTGGGCTTAGCACTCTTTCTCATGTCAAAATGACATTAGGTTGCTTGAACCTAGCTAAAAGAGATCACATGTTTAGAAGGATCATATGAACATGGCTATACTTTAGGATAAAACTCGACTTCATAACTCAACCAAAATACGTCATGACGGGTTCACCAGTAGACATAGCGTCTAGATTAAGGTAAAATTGTTATGTTAAGACCTATGATACCACTCTAAGTTGGCTTAGCACAGTTTCTCATCTGAAAAATGACATTATATTGCTTTAACCTAGCTAAAAGAGATCACATGTTTAGAAGGATCATATGAACATGGCTATACGTTAGGATAAAACTCGACTTCATAACTCAACCAAAATAGTTCATGACGGGTTCACCAGTAGACATAGCCTCTAGATTAAGGTAAAATTGTTATGTTAAGACCTATGGTACCACTCTAAGTTGGCTTAGCGCACTTTCTCATGTGAAAAATGACATTATATTGCTTGAACCTAGCTAAAAGATATCACATGTGAAGAAGGATCATATGAACATGGCTAGACTTTAGGGTCAAACTCGACTTCATAACTCAACCAAAATAGTTCATGACGGGTTCACCAGTAGACATAGCGTCTAGATTAAGGTAAAATTGTTATGTTAAGACCTATGGTACCACTCTAAGTTGGCTTAGCACACTTTCTCATGTGAAAAATGACATTACATTGCTTTGAATCTAGCTAAAAGAGATCACACGTGTACAAGGATCATATGAACATGCCTAGACGCTAGGATAAAACTCGACTTCATAACTCAACCAAAATAGTTCATGACGGGTTCACCATTAGACATAGTGTCTAGAATAAGGTAAAATGGTTATGTTAAGACCTACGATACCACTCTAAGTGGGCTTAGCACACTTTCTCATGTCAAAATGACATTAAGTTGCTTGAACCTAGCTAAATGAGATCACATGTTTAGAAGGATCATATGAACATGGCTATACGTTAGGATAAAACTCGACTTCATAACTCAACCAAAATACTTCATGACGGGTTCACCAGTAGATATAGCGTCTAGATTAAGGTAAAATTGTTATGTTATGACCTATGATACCACTCTAAGTAGGCTTAGCACACTTTCTCATGTCAAAATGACATTAAGTTGCTTGAACCTAGCTAAATGAGATCACATGTTTAGAAGGATCATATGAACATGGCGATACGTTAGGATAAAACTCGACTTCATAACTCAACCAAAATACGTCATGACGGGTTCACCAGTAGACATAGCGTCTAGATTAAGGTAAAATTGTTATGTTAAGACCTATGGTACCACTCTAAGTTGGCTTAGCACACTTTCTCATGTGAAAAATGACATTACGTTGCTTTGAATCTAGCTAAAAGAGATCACACGTGTACAAGGATCATAATGAACATGCCTAGACGCTAGGATAAAGCTCGACTTCATGACTCAACCAAAATATTTCATGACGGGTTCACCATTAGACATAGTGTCTAGAATAAGGTAAAATGGTTATGTTAAGACCTACGATACCACTCTAAGTGGGCTTAGCACACTTTCTTATGTCAAAATGACATTAAGTTGCTTGAACCTAGCTAAATGAGATCACATGTTTAGAAGGATCATATGAACATGGTTATACGTTAGGATAAAACTCGACTTCATAACTCAACCCAAAATACTTCATGACGGGTTCACCAGTAGACATAGCGTCTAGATTAAGGTATCATATGAACATGGCTATACGTTAGGATAAAACTCGACTTCATAACTCAACCAAAATAGTTCATGACGGGTTCACCAGTAGACATAGCGTCTAGATTAAGGTAAAAATTGTTATGTTAAGACCTATGTACCATTCTAAGTTGGCTTAGCGCACTTTCTCATGTGAAAAATGACATTATATTGCTTTAACCTAGCTAAAAGATATCACATGTGAAGAAGGATCATATGAACATGGCTAGACGTTAGGATCAAACTCGACTTCATAACTCAACCAAAATAGTTCATGACGGGTTCACCTTTAGACATAGCGTCTAGATTAAGGTAAAATCATTATGTTAAGACCTATTATACCACTCTAAGTTGGCTTAGCACACTTTCTCATGTGAAAAATGACATTACGTTGCTTTGAATCTAGCTAAAAAAGATCACATGTGAAGAAGGATCATATGAACATGGCTAGACGTTCGGATAAAAGTCGACTTCATAACTCAACAGAAATAGTTCATGACGGGTTCACCTTAAGACATAGCGTCTAGATTAAGGTAAAATGGTTATGTTTAGACCTATGGTACCACTCTAAGTTGGCTTAGCACTCTTTCTCATGTCAAAATGACATTAGGTTGCTTGAACCTAGCTAAAAGAGATCACATGTTTAGAAGGATAATATGAACATGGCTATACTTTAGGATAAAACTCGACTTCATAACTCAACCAAAATAGTTCATGACAGGTTCACCAGTAGACATAGCGTCTAGATTAAGGTAAAATTGTTATGTTAAGACCTATGATACCACTCTAAGTTGGCTTAGCACACTTTCTCATGTCAAAATGACATTAAGTTGCTTGAACCTAGCTAAATGAGATCACATGTTTCAAAGGATCATATGAACATGGCTATACGTTAGGATAAAACTCGACTTCATAACTCAACCAAAATACGTCATGACGGGTTCACCATTAGACATAGCGTCTAGATTAAGGTAAAATCATTATGTTAAGACCTATTATACCACTCTCAGTTGGCTTAGCACACTTTCTCATGTGAAAAATGACATTACGTTGCTTTGAATCTAGCTAAAAAAGATCACATGTGAAGAAGGATCATATGAACATGGCTAGACGTTCGGATAAAAGTCGACTTCATAACTCAACAAAAATAGTTCATGACGGGTTCACCTTTAGACATAGCGTCTAGATTAAGGTAAATTGGTTATGTTTAGACCTATGGTACCACTCTAAGTTGGCTTAGCACTCTTTCTCATGTCAAAATGACATTAGGTTGCTTGAACCTAGCTAAAAGAGATCACATGTTTAGAAGGATCATATGAACATGGCTAGACGTTCGGATAAAGCTCGACTTCATAACTCAACCAAAATACTTCATGACGGGTTCACCAGTAGACATAGCGTCTAGATTAAGGTAAAATTGTTATGTTATGACCTATGATACCACTCTAAGTAGGCTTAGCACTCTTTCTCATGTCAAAATGACATTAGGTTGCTTGAACCTAGCTAAAAGAGATCACATGTTTAGAAGGATAATATGAACATGGCTATACTTTAGGATAAAACTCGACTTCATAACTCAACCAAAATAGTTCATGACGGGTTCACCAGTAGACATAGCGTCTAGATTAAGGTAAAATTGTTATGTTAAGACCTATGATACCACTCTAAGTTGTCTTAGCGCACTTTCTCATGTCAAAATTACATTATATTGCTTGAACCTACCTAAAAGATATCACATGTGAAGAAGGATCATATGAACATGGCTAGACTTTAGGGTCAAACTCGACTTCATAACTCAACCAAAATAGTTCATAACGGGTTCACCAGTAGACATAGCGTCTAGATTAAGGTAAAATTGTTATGTTAAGACCTATGGTACCACTCTAAGTTGGCTTAGCACACTTTCTCATGTGAAAAATGACATTACATTGCTTTGAATCTAGCTAAAAGAGATCACACGTGTACAAGGATCATATGAACATGCCTAGACGCTAGGATAAAACTCGACTTCATAACTCAACCAAAATAGTTCATGACGGGTTAACCATTAAACATAGTGTCTAGAATAAGGTAAAATGGTTATGTTAAGACCTACGATACCACTCTAAGTGGGCTTAGCACTCTTTCTCATTTCAAAATGACATTAGGTTGTTTGAACCTAGCTAAAAGAGATCACATGTTTAGAAGGATCATATGAACATGGCTATACTTTAGGATAAAACTCGACTTCATAACTCAACCAAAATACGTCATGACGGGTTCACCAGTAGACATAGCGTCTAGATTAAGGTAAAATTGTTATGTTAAGACCTATGATACCACTCTAAGTTGGCTTAGCACAGTTTCTCATCTGAAAAATGACATTATATTGCTTTAACCTAGCTAAAAGAGATCACATGTTTAGAAGGATCATATGAACATGGCTATACGTTAGGATAAAACTCGACTTCATAACTCAACCAAAATAGTTCATGACGGGTTCACCAGTAGACATAGCCTCTAGATTAAGGTAAAATTGTTATGTTAAGACCTATGGTACCACTCTAAGTTGGCTTAGCGCACTTTCTCATGTGAAAAATGACATTATATTGCTTGAACCTAGCTAAAAGATATCACATGTGAAGAAGGATCATATGAACATGGCTAGACTTTAGGGTCAAACTCGACTTCATAACTCAACCAAAATAGTTCATGACGGGTTCACCAGTAGACATAGCGTCTAGATTAAGGTAAAATTGTTATGTTAAGACCTATGGTACCACTCTAAGTTGGCTTAGCACACTTTCTCATGTGAAAAATGACATTACATTGCTTTGAATCTAGCTAAAAGAGATCACACGTGTACAAGGATCATATGAACATGCCTAGACGCTAGGATAAAACTCGACTTCATAACTCAACCAAAATAGTTCATGACGGGTTCACCATTAGACATAGTGTCTAGAATAAGGTAAAATGGTTATGTTAAGACCTACGATACCACTCTAAGTGGGCTTAGCACACTTTCTCATGTCAAAATGACATTAAGTTGCTTGAACCTAGCTAAATGAGATCACATGTTTAGAAGGATCATATGAACATGGCTATACGTTAGGATAAAACTCGACTTCATAACTCAACCAAAATACTTCATGACGGGTTCACCAGTAGACATAGCGTCTAGATTAAGGTAAAATTGTTATGTTATGACCTATGATACCACTCTAAGTAGGCTTAGCACACTTTCTCATGTCAAAATGACATTAAGTTGCTTGAACCTAGCTAAATGAGATCACATGTTTAAAAGGATCATATGAACATGGCGATACGTTAGGATAAAACTCGACTTCATAACTCAACCAAAATACGTCATGACGGGTTCACCAGTAGACATAGCGTCTAGATTAAGGTAAAATTGTTATGTTAAGACCTATGGTACCACTCTAAGTTGGCTTAGCACACTTTCTCATGTGAAAAATGACATTACGTTGCTTTGAATCTAGCTAAAAGAGATCACACGTGTACAAGGATCATATGAACATGCCTAGACGCTAGGATAAAGCTCGACTTCATGACTCAACCAAAATAGTTCATGACGGGTTCACCATTAGACATAGTGTCTAGAATAAGGTAAAATGGTTATGTTAAGACCTACGATACCACTCTAAGTGGGCTTAGCACACTTTCTTATGTCAAAATGACATTAAGTTGCTTGAACCTAGCTAAATGAGATCACATGTTTAGAAGGATAATATGAACATGGCTATACGTTAGGATAAAGCTCGACTTCATAACTCAACCAAAATATTTCATGACGGGTTCACCAGTAGACATAGCGTCTAGATTAAGGTAAAATTGTTATGTTATGACCTATGATACCACTCTAAGTAGGCTTAGCACTCTTTCTCATGTCAAAATGACATTAGGTTGCTTGAACCTAGCTAAAAGAGATCACATGTTTAGAAGGATAATATGAACATGGCTATACTTTAGGATAAAACTCGACTTCATAACTCAACCAAAATAGTTCATGACGGGTTCACCAGTAGACATAGCGTCTAGATTAAGGTAAAATTGTTATGTTAAGACCTATGATACCACTCTAAGTTGTCTTAGCGCACTTTCTCATGTCAAAATTACATTATATTGCTTGAACCTACCTAAAAGATATCACATGTGAAGAAGGATCATATGAACATGGCTAGACTTTAGGGTCAAACTCGACTTCATAACTCAACCAAAATAGTTCATGACGGGTTCACCAGTAGACATAGCGTCTAGATTAAGGTAAAATTGTTATGTTAAGACCTATGGTACCACTCTAAGTTGGCTTAGCACACTTTCTCATGTGAAAAATGACATTACATTGCTTTGAATCTAGCTAAAAGAGATCACAGGTGTACAAGGATCATATGAACATGCCTAGACGCTAGGATAAAACTCGACTTCATAACTCAACCAAAATAGTTCATGACGGGTTCACCATTAAACATAGTGTCTAGAATAAGGTAAAATGGTTATGTTAAGACCTACGATACCACTCTAAGTGGGCTTAGCACTCTTTCTCATGTCAAAATGACATTAGGTTGCTTGAACCTAGCTAAAAGAGATCACATGTTTAGAAGGATCATATGAACATGGCTATACTTTAGGATAAAACTCGACTTCATAACTCAACCAAAATACGTCATGACGGGTTCACCAGTAGACATAGCGTCTAGATTAAGGTAAAATTGTTATGTTAAGACCTATGATACCACTCTAAGTTGGCTTAGCACAGTTTCTCATGTGAAAAATGACATTATATTGCTTTAACCTAGCTAAAAGAGATCACATGTTTAGAAGGATCATATGAACATGGCTATACGTTAGGATAAAACTCGACTTCATAACTCAACCAAAATAGTTCATGACGGGTTCACCAGTAGACATAGCGTCTAGATTAAGGTAAAATTGTTATGTTAAGACCTATGGTACCACTCTAAGTTGGCTTAGCGCACTTTCTCATGTGAAAAATGACATTATATTGCTTTAACCTAGCTAAAAGATATCACATGTGAAGAAGGATCATATGAACATGGCTAGACGTTAGGATCAAATTCGACTTCATAACTCAACCAAAATAGTTCATGACGGGTTCACCTTTAGACATAGCGTCTAGATTAAGGTAAAATCATTATGTTAAGACCTATTATACCACTCTAAGTTGGCTTAGCACACTTTCTCATGTGAAAAATGACATTACGTTGCTTTGAATCTAGCTAAAAAAGATCACATGTGAAGAAGGATCATATGAACATGGCTAGACGTTCGGATAAAAGTCGACTTCATAACTCAACAAAAATAGTTCATGACGGGTTCACCTTTAGACATAGCGTCTAGATTAAGGTAAAATGGTTATGTTTAGACCTATGGTACCACTCTAAGTTGGCTTAGCACTCTTTCTCATGTCAAAATGACATTAGGTTGCTTGAACCTAGCTAAAAGAGATCACATGTTTAGAAGGATAATATGAACATGGCTATACTTTAGGATAAAACTCGACTTCATAACTCAACCAAAATAGTTCATGACGGGTTCACCAGTAGACATAGCGTCTAGATTAAGGTAAAATTGTTATGTTAAGACCTATGATACCACTCTAAGTTGGCTTAGCGCACTTTCTCATGTCAAAATTACATTATATTGCTTGAACCTAGCTAAAAGATATCACATGTGAAGAAGGATCATATGAACATGGCTAGACTTTAGGGTCAAACTCGACTTCATAACTCAACCAAAATAGTTCATGACGGGTTCACCAGTAGACATAGCGTCTAGATTAAGGTAAAATTGTTATGTTAAGACCTATGGTACCACTCTAAGTTGGCTTAGCACACTTTCTCATGTGAAAAATGACATTACATTGCTTTGAATCTAGCTAAAAGAGATCACACGTGTACAAGGATCATATGAACATGCCTAGACGCTAGGATAAAACTCGACTTCATAACTCAACCAAAATAGTTCATGACGGGTTCACCATTAGACATAGTGTCTAGAATAAGGTAAAATGGTTATGTTAAGACCTACGATACCACTCTAAGTGGGCTTAGCACACTTTCTCATGTCAAAATGACATTAAGTTGCTTGAACCTAGCTAAATGAGATCACATGTTTAGAAGGATCATATGAACATGGCGATACGTTAGGATAAAACTCGACTTCATAACTCAACCAAAATACGTCATGACGGGTTCACCAGTAGACATAGCGTCTAGATTAAGGTAAAATTGTTATGTTAAGACCTATGGTACCACTCTAAGTTGGCTTAGCACACTTTCTCATGTGAAAAATGACATTACGTTGCTTTGAATCTAGCTAAAAGAGATCACACGTGTACAAGGATCATATGAACATGCCTAGACGCTAGGATAAAACTCGACTTCATGACTCAACCAAAATAGTTCATGACGGGTTCACCATTAGACATAGTGTCTAGAATAAGGTAAAATGGTTATGTTAAGACCTACGATACCACTCTAAGTGGGCTTAGCACACTTTCTTATGTCAAAATGACATTAAGTTGCTTGAACCTAGCTAAATGAGATCACATGTTTAGAAGGATCATATGAACATGGCTATACGTTAGGATAAAACTCGACTTCATAACTCAACCAAAATACTTCACGACGGGTTCACCAGTAGACATAGCGTCTAGATTAAGGTAAAATTGTTATGTTATGACCTATGATACCACTCTAAGTAGGCTTAGCACTCTTTCTCATGTCAAAATGACATTAGGTTGCTTGAACCTAGCTAAAAGAGATCACATGTTTAGAAGGATAATATGAACATGGCTATACTTTAGGATAAAACTCGACTTCATAACTCAACCAAAATAGTTCATGACGGGTTCACCAGTAGACATAGCGTCTAGATTAAGGTAAAATTATTATGTTAAGACCTATGATACCACTCTAAGTTGGCTTAGCACAGTTTCTCATGTGAAAAATGACATTATATTGCTTTAACCTAGCTAAAAGAGATCACATGTTTAGAAGGATCATATGAACATGGCTATACGTTAGGATAAAACTCGACTTCATAACTCAACCAAAATAGTTCATGACGGGTTCACCAGTAGACATAGCGTCTAGATTAAGGTAAAATTGTTATGTTAAGACCTATGGTACCACTCTAAGTTGGCTTAGCGCACTTTCTCATGTGAAAAATGACATTATATTGCTTTAACCTAGCTAAAAGATATCACATGTTTAGAAGGATCATATGAACATGGCTATACGTTAGGATAAAAGTCGACTTCATAACTCAACCAAAATAGTTCATGACGGGTTCACCATTAAACATAGTGTCTAGAATAAGGTAAAATGGTTATGTTAAGACCTACGATACCACTCTAAGTGGGCTTAGCACTCTTTCTCATGTCAAAATGACATTAGGTTGCTTGAACCTAGCTAAAAGAGATCACATGTTTAGAAGGATCATATGAACATGGCTATACTTTAGGATAAAACTCGACTTCATAACTCAACCAAAATACGTCATGACGGGTTCACCAGTAGACATAGCGTCTAGATTAAGGTAAAATTGTTATGTTAAGACCTATGATACCACTCTAAGTTGGCTTAGCACAGTTTCTCATGTGAAAAATGACATTATATTGCTTTAACCTAGCTAAAAGAGATCACATGTTTAGAAGGATCATATGAACATGGCTATACGTTAGGATAAAACTCGACTTCATAACTCAACCAAAATACTTCATGACGGGTTCACCAGTAGACATAGCGTCTAGATTAAGGTAAAATTGTTATGTTATGACCTATGATACCACTCTAAGTAGGCTTAGCACACTTTCTCATGTCAAAATGACATTAAGTTGCTTGAACCTAGCTAAATGAGATCACATGTTTAGAAGGATCATATGAACATGGCGATAAGTTAGGATAAAACTCGACTTCATAACTCAACCAAAATACGTCATGACGGGTTCACCAGTAGACATAGCGTCTAGATTAAGGTAAAATTGTTATGTTAAGACCTATGGTACCACTCTAAGTTGGCTTAGCACACTTTCTCATGTGAAAAATGACATTACGTTGCTTTGAATCTAGCTAAAAGAGATCACACGTGTACAAGGATCATATGAACATGCCTAGACGCTAGGATAAAGCTCGACTTCATAACTCAACCAAAATACTTCATGACGGGTTCACCAGTAGACATAGCGTCTAGATTAAGGTAAAATTGTTATGTTAAGACCTATGGTACCACTCTAAGTTGGCTTAGCGCACTTTCTCATGTGAAAAATGACATTATATTGCTTTAACCTAGCTAAAAGATATCACATGTTTAGAAGGATCATATGAACATGGCTATACGTTAGGATAAAAGTCGACTTCATAACTCAACCAAAATAGTTCATGACGGGTTCACCATTAAACATAGTGTCTAGAATAAGGTAAAATGGTTATGTTAAGACCTACGATACCACTCTAAGTGGGCTTAGCACTCTTTCTCATGTCAAAATGACATTAGGTTGCTTGAACCTAGCTAAAAGAGATCACATGTTTAGAAGGATCATATGAACATGGCTATACTTTAGGATAAAACTCGACTTCATAACTCAACCAAAATACGTCATGACGGGTTCACCAGTAGACATAGCGTCTAGATTAAGGTAAAATTGTTATGTTAAGACCTATGATACCACTCTAAGTTGGCTTAGCACAGTTTCTCATGTGAAAAATGACATTATATTGCTTTAACCTAGCTAAAAGAGATCACATGTTTAGAAGGATCATATGAACATGGCTATACGTTAGGATAAAACTCGACTTCATAACTCAACCAAAATACTTCATGACGGGTTCACCAGTAGACATAGCGTCTAGATTAAGGTAAAATTGTTATGTTATGACCTATGATACCACTCTAAGTAGGCTTAGCACACTTTCTCATGTCAAAATGACATTAAGTTGCTTGAACCTAGCTAAATGAGATCACATGTTTAGAAGGATCATATGAACATGGCGATAAGTTAGGATAAAACTCGACTTCATAACTCAACCAAAATACGTCATGACGGGTTCACCAGTAGACATAGCGTCTAGATTAAGGTAAAATTGTTATGTTAAGACCTATGGTACCACTCTAAGTTGGCTTAGCACACTTTCTCATGTGAAAAATGACATTACGTTGCTTTGAATCTAGCTAAAAGAGATCACACGTGTACAAGGATCATATGAACATGCCTAGACGCTAGGATAAAGCTCGACTTCATGACTCAACCAAAATAGTTCATGACGGGTTCACCATTAGACATAGTGTCTAGAATAAGGTAAAATGGTTATGTTAAGACCTACGATACCACTCTAAGTGGGCTTAGCACACTTTCTTATGTCAAAATGACATTAAGTTGCTTGAACCTAGCTAAATGAGATCACATGTTTAGAAGGATCATATGAACATGGCTATACGTTAGGATAAAGCTCGACTTCATAACTCAACCAAAATACTTCATGACGGGTTCACCAGTAGACATAGCGTCTAGATTAAGGTAAAATTGTTATGTTATGACCTATGATACCACTCTAAGTAGGCTTAGCACTCTTTCTCATGTCAAAATGACATTAGGTTGCTAGAACCTAGCTAAAAGAGATCACATGTTTAGAAGGATAATATGAACATGGCTATACTTTAGGATAAAACTCGACTTCATAACTCAACCAAAATAGTTCATGACGGGTTCACCAGTAGACATAGCGTCTAGATTAAGGTAAAATTGTTATGTTAAGACCTATGATACCACTCTAAGTTGTCTTAGCGCACTTTCTCATGTCAAAATTACATTATATTGCTTGAACCTACCTAAAAGATATCACATGTGAAGAAGGATCATATGAACATGGCTAGACTTTAGGGTCAAACTCGACTTCATAACTCAACCAAAATAGTTCATGACGGGTTCACCAGTAGACATAGCGTCTAGATTAAGGTAAAATTGTTATGTTAAGACCTATGGTACCACTCTAAGTTGGCTTAGCACACTTTCTCATGTGAAAAATGACATTACATTGCTTTGAATCTAGCTAAAAGAGATCACATGTGTACAAGGATCATATGAACATGCCTAGACGCTAGGATAAAACTCGACTTCATAACTCAACCAAAATAGTTCATGACGGGTTCACCATTAAACATAGTGTCTAGAATAAGGTAAAATGGTTATGTTAAGACCTACGATACCACTCTAAGTGGGCTTAGCACTCTTTCTCATGTCAAAATGACATTAGGTTGCTTGAACCTAGCTAAAAGAGATCACATGTTTAGAAGGATCATATGAACATGGCTATACTTTAGGATAAAACTCGACTTCATAACTCAACCAAAATACGTCATGACGGGTTCACCAGTAGACATAGCGTCTAGATTAAGGTAAAATTGTTATGTTAAGACCTATGATACCACTCTAAGTTGGCTTAGCACAGTTTCTCATGTGAAAAATGACATTATATTGCTTTAACCTAGCTAAAAGAGATCACATGTTTAGAAAGATCATATGAACATGGCTATACGTTAGGATAAAACTCGACTTCATAACTCAACCAAAATAGTTCATGACGGGTTCACCAGTAGACATAGCGTCTAGATTAAGGTAAAATTGTTATGTTAAGACCTATGGTACCACTCTAAGTTGGCTTAGCGCACTTTCTCATGTGAAAAATGACATTATATTGCTTTAACCTAGCTAAAAGATATCACATGTGAAGAAGGATCATATGAACATGGCTAGACGTTAGGATCAAATTCGACTTCATAACTCAACCAAAATAGTTCATGACGGGTTCACCTTTAGACATAGCGTCTAGATTAAGGTAAAATCATTATGTTAAGACCTATTATACCACTCTAAGTTGGCTTAGCACACTTTCTCATGTGAAAAATGACATTACGTTGCTTTGAATCTAGCTAAAAAAGATCACATGTGAAGAAGGATCATATGAACATGGCTAGACGTTCGGATAAAAGTCGACTTCATAACTCAACAAAAATAGTTCATGACGGGTTCACCTTTAGACATAGCGTCTAGATTAAGGTAAAATGGTTATGTTTAGACCTATGGTACCACTCTAAGTTGGCTTAGCACTCTTTCTCATGTCAAAATGACATTAGGTTGCTTGAACCTAGCTAAAAGAGATCACATGTTTAGAAGGATAATATGAACATGGCTATACTTTAGGATAAAACTCGACTTCATAACTCAACCAAAATAGTTCATGACGGGTTCACCAGTAGACATAGCGTCTAGATTAAGGTAAAATTGTTATGTTAAGACCTATGATACCACTCTAAGTTGGCTTAGCGCACTTTCTCATGTCAAAATTACATTATATTGCTTGAACCTAGCTAAAAGATATCACATGTGAAGAAGGAGCATATGAACATGGCTAGACTTTAGGGTCAAACTCGACTTCATAACTCAACCAAAATAGTTCATGACGGGTTCACCAGTAGACATAGCGTCTAGATTAAGGTAAAATTGTTATGTTAAGACCTATGGTACCACTCTAAGTTGGCTTAGCACACTTTCTCATGTGAAAAATGACATTACATTGCTTTGAATCTAGCTAAAAGAGATCACACGTGTACAAGGATCATATGAACATGCCTAGACGCTAGGATAAAACTCGACTTCATAACTCAACCAAAATAGTTCATGACGGGTTCACCATTAGACATAGTGTCTAGAATAAGGTAAAATGGTTATGTTAAGACCTACGATACCACTCTAAGTGGGCTTAGCACACTTTCTCATGTCAAAATGACATTAAGTTGCTTGAACCTAGCTAAATGAGATCACATGTTTAGAAGGATCATATGAACATGGCGATACGTTAGGATAAAACTCGACTTCATAACTCAACCAAAATACGTCATGACGGGTTCACCAGTAGACATAGCGTCTAGATTAAGGTAAAATTGTTATGTTAAGACCTATGGTACCACTCTAAGTTGGCTTAGCACACTTTCTCATGTGAAAAATGACATTACGTTGCTTTGAATCTAGCTAAAAGAGATCACACGTGTACAAGGATCATATGAACATGCCTAGACGCTAGGATAAAACTCGACTTCATGACTCAACCAAAATAGTTCATGACGGGTTCACCATTAGACATAGTGTCTAGAATAAGGTAAAATGGTTATGTTAAGACCTACGATACCACTCTAAGTGGGCTTAGCACACTTTCTTATGTCAAAATGACATTAAGTTGCTTGAACCTAGCTAAATGAGATCACATGTTTAGAAGGATCATATGAACATGGCTATACATTAGGATAAAACTCGACTTCATAACTCAACCAAAATACTTCATGACGGGTTCACCAGTAGACATAGCGTCTAGATTAAGGTAAAATTGTTATGTTATGACCTATGATACCACTCTAAGTAGGCTTAGCACTCTTTCTCATATCAAAATGACATTAGGTTGCTTGAACCTAGCTAAAAGAGATCACATGTTTAGAAGGATAATATGAACATGGCTATACTTTAGGATAAAACTCGACTTCATAACTCAACCAAAATAGTTCATGACGGGTTCACCAGTAGACATAGCGTCTAGATTAAGGTAAAATTGTTATGTTAAGACCTATGATACCACTCTAAGTTGGCTTAGCGCACTTTCTCATGTCAAAATTACATTATATTGCTTGAACCTACCTAAATGATATCACATGTGAAGAAGGATCATATGAACATGGCTAGACTTTAGGGTCAAACTCGACTTCATAACTCAACCAAAATAGTTCATGACGGGTTCACCAGTAGACATAGCGTCTAGATTAAGGTAAAATTGTTATGTTAAGACCTATGGTACCACTCTAAGTTCGCTTAGCACACTTTCTCATGTGAAAAATGACATTACATTGCTTTGAATCTAGCTAAAAGAGATCACACGTGTACAAGGATCATATGAACATGCCTAGACGCTAGGATAAAACTCGACTTCATAACTCAACCAAAATAGTTCATGACGGGTTCACCATTAAACATAGTGTCTAGAATAAGGTAAAATGGTTATGTTAAGACCTACGATACCACTCTAAGTGGGCTTAGCACTCTTTCTCATGTCAAAATGACATTAGGTTGCTTGAACCTAGCTAAAAGAGATCACATGTTTAGAAGGATCATATGAACATGGCTATACTTTAGGATAAAACTCGACTTCATAACTCAACCAAAATACGTCATGACGGGTTCACCAGTAGACATAGCGTCTAGATTAAGGTAAAATTGTTATGTTAAGACCTATGATACCACTCGAAGTTGGCTTAGCACAGTTTCTCATGTGAAAAATGACATTATATTGCTTTAACCTAGCTAAAAGAGATCACATGTTTAGAAGGATCATATGAACATGGCTATACGTTAGGATAAAACTCGACTTCATAACTCAACCAAAATAGTTCATGACGGGTTCACCAGTAGACATAGCGTCTAGATTAAGGTAAAATTGTTATGTTAAGACCTATGGTACCACTCTAAGTTGGCTTAGCGCACTTTCTCATGTGAAAAATGACATTATATTGCTTTAACCTAGCTAAAAGATATCACATGTTTAGAAGGATCATATGAACATGGCTATACGTTAGGATAAAAGTCGACTTCATAACTCAACCAAAATAGTTCATGACGGGTTCACCATTAAACATAGTGTCTAGAATAAGGTAAAATGGTTATGTTAAGACCTACGATACCACTCTAAGTGGGCTTAGCACTCTTTCTCATGTCAAAATGACATTAGGTTGCTTGAACCTAGCTAAAAGAGATCACATGTTTAGAAGGATCATATGAACATGGCTATACTTTAGGATAAAACTCGACTTCATAACTCAACCAAAATACGTCATGACGGGTTCACCAGTAGACATAGCGTCTAGATTAAGGTAAAATTGTTATGTTAAGACCTATGATACCACTCTAAGTTGGCTTAGCACAGTTTCTCATGTGAAAAATGACATTATATTGCTTTAACCTAGCTAAAAGAGATCACATGTTTAGAAGGATCATATGAACATGGCTATACGTTAGGATAAAACTCGACTTCATAACTCAACCAAAATAGTTCATGACGGGTTCACCAGTAGACATAGCGTCTAGATTAAGGTAAAATTGTTATGTTAAGACCTATGGTACCACTCTAAGTTGGCTTAGCGCACTTTCTCATGTGAAAAATGACATTATATTGCTTTAACCTAGCTAAAAGATATCACATGTGAAGAAGGATCATATGAACATGGCTAGACGTTAGGATCAAATTCGACTTCATAACTCAACCAAAATAGTTCATGACGGGTTCACCTTTAGACATAGCGTCTAGATTAAGGTAAAATCATTATGTTAAGACCTATTATACCACTCTAAGTTGGCTTAGCACACTTTCTCATGTGAAAAATGACATTACGTTGCTTTGAATCTAGCTAAAAAAGATCACATGTGAAGAAGGATCATATGAACATGGCTAGACGTTCGGATAAAAGTCGACTTCATAACTCAACAAAAATAGTTCATGACGGGTTCACCTTTAGACATAGCGTCTAGATTAAGGTAAAATGGTTATGTTTAGACCTATGGTACCACTCTAAGTTGGCTTAGCACTCTTTCTCATGTCAAAATGACATTAGGTTGCTTGAACCTAGCTAAAAGAGATCACATGTTTAGAAGGATAATATGAACATGGCTATACTTTAGGATAAAACTCGACTTCATAACTCAACCAAAATAGTTCATGACGGGTTCACCAGTAGACATAGCGTCTAGATTAAGGTAAAATTGTTATGTTAAGACCTATGATACCACTCTAAGTTGGCTTAGCGCACTTTCTCATGTCAAAATTACATTATATTGCTTGAACCTAGCTAAAAGATATCACATGTGAAGAAGGATCATATGAACATGGCTAGACTTTAGGGTCAAACTCGACTTCATAACTCAACCAAAATAGTTCATGACGGGTTCACCAGTAGACATAGCGTCTAGATTAAGGTAAAATTGTTATGTTAAGACCTATGGTACCACTCTAAGTTCGCTTAGCACACTTTCTCATGTGAAAAATGACATTACATTGCTTTGAATCTAGCTAAAAGAGATCACACGTGTACAAGGATCATATGAACATGCCTAGACGCTAGGATAAAACTCGACTTCATAACTCAACCAAAATAGTTCATGACGGGTTCACCATTAAACATAGTGTCTAGAATAAGGTAAAATGGTTATGTTAAGACCTACGATACCACTCTAAGTGGGCTTAGCACTCTTTCTCATGTCAAAATGACATTAGGTTGCTTGAACCTAGCTAAAAGAGATCACATGTTTAGAAGGATCATATGAACATGGCTATACTTTAGGATAAAACTCGACTTCATAACTCAACCAAAATACGTCATGACGGGTTCACCAGTAGACATAGCGTCTAGATTAAGGTAAAATTGTTATGTTAAGACCTATGATACCACTCGAAGTTGGCTTAGCACAGTTTCTCATGTGAAAAATGACATTATATTGCTTTAACCTAGCTAAAAGAGATCACATGTTTAGAAGGATCATATGAACATGGCTATACGTTAGGATAAAACTCGACTTCATAACTCAACCAAAATAGTTCATGACGGGTTCACCAGTAGACATAGCGTCTAGATTAAGGTAAAATTGTTATGTTAAGACCTATGGTACCACTCTAAGTTGGCTTAGCGCACTTTCTCATGTGAAAAATGACATTATATTGCTTTAACCTAGCTAAAAGATATCACATGTTTAGAAGGATCATATGAACATGGCTATACGTTAGGATAAAAGTCGACTTCATAACTCAACCAAAATAGTTCATGACGGGTTCACCATTAAACATAGTGTCTAGAATAAGGTAAAATGGTTATGTTAAGACCTACGATACCACTCTAAGTGGGCTTAGCACTCTTTCTCATGTCAAAATGACATTAGGTTGCTTGAACCTAGCTAAAAGAGATCACATGTTTAGAAGGATCATATGAACATGGCTATACTTTAGGATAAAACTCGACTTCATAACTCAACCAAAATACGTCATGACGGGTTCACCAGTAGACATAGCGTCTAGATTAAGGTAAAATTGTTATGTTAAGACCTATGATACCACTCTAAGTTGGCTTAGCACAGTTTCTCATGTGAAAAATGACATTATATTGCTTTAACCTAGCTAAAAGAGATCACATGTTTAGAAGGATCATATGAACATGGCTATACGTTAGGATAAAACTCGACTTCATAACTCAACCAAAATAGTTCACGACGGGTTCACCAGTAGACATAGCGTCTAGATTAAGGTAAAATTGTTATGTTAAGAC
>JAKUCM010008392.1:0-37450 GCA_023374145.1 Lepidium sativum
GACTAAACTAAAGAGAGACTAACAGACACACGACTTGACTCAACTAGCTCAACTAGTTCCACCAATCGCTATAAAATAGGAAACAAACTTGACTCTTTCAGACCTAAAGAATCGGTCTAGAATCATTATTCAAATGCTGACTCAACAATCGCTCCCTTGAACTGAACTTGATTTAAGAGTCACAGTTCACAATACTCAACCCGAACGCTTCCCTGATCCGTTGGAATGATGCCATCTTCAATGGCTTAGTCATGATATCGGCCAACTGTTCATCTGTGCTGCAATGAACCAGCTCCACAACTCCTTCCTTAGTTAATTCCCTGAGAAAGTGATAACGAACCCTTATATGTTTTGACTTCCCGTGCATGACTGCATTTCTCGATAACTTGATAGTAGATGTGTTGTCACGGAACAAAGTCATCCGCTCTTCTTGTGTATAACCAATTTCCTTCAATATTCTCTTCATCCAAATGGCCTGACACGCACAGGTGGCTGCTGCTACATAGTCGGCCTCGGTTGATGATAATGTCACGATCGGCTGCTTTCTGGATGACCAAGCCACAGCTCCTCCACTTAGCAGAAACACATAACCGGAGGTGCTCTTACAATCGTCTATATCCCCCGCATAATCACTGTCAGTGTATCCTAAGAGATCCCCATTTCCTCCTTTTCCATACCATATCCCAAACTCAAGTGTTCCCTTTAAGTATCTCATGATTCTCTTTGCTGTAGCTAAATGTAACTCAGTCGGATTTGCCATAAAACGAGAAATGAGACATACCACAAACATAAGATCTGGTCTTGTGGCCGTGAGATACATCAAGCTCCCCACCATCTGTTTGTAAGAGGTTGAGTCCACCTTTACTCCAGCTTCATCTCGTCCAACCTTCTGTCCAGGAACAATTGGATTACAAACAGAGTTGTAGTTCTGCATCTCGAATCTCTCAATCAGCTCTGCAGCATACTTCCTTTGACAAATAAAGATCCCATCAGATTTTTGAATCACTTCAATGCCAAGAAAATACCTCATCATTCCCAAGTCTGTCATGTCAAACTCATCTTTCATGGACTTCTTGAATTCACTCAGCATTTCTTCATCATTACTAGTGAATAACAGATCATCAACATAGATGCTTACGATTAGAAGTTTACTTTCCTTTCGTTTGATGAACAATGTTTGTTCACTAGAGCTGTTCTCAAAGCCCTCTTTGAGGAAGTAAGACTCAATACGACTAAACCAGGCTCTCGGTGCCTGTTTTAATCCGTATAAGGCCTTGTGAAGCTTATAAACCATTCCCATATTCTCTGCTACCTCATATCCCTGTGGCTGTTCCACAAACACCTTCTCTTGTAATTCTCCATGTAAAAACGCAGACTTGACATCGAGTTGATAGATTCCCCATCCCTTTTTTGCTGCAACAGCAATGATCAATCTCACTGTATCCATCCTAGCTACAGGTGCAAACACTTCGGTGAAGTCAACGCCGTATTCTTGCGCATATCCCTTAACCACCAGACGAGCCTTGAACTTCTCCATTTCTCTTTTCTCATTCAACTTGGTTTTGTAGATCCACTTGACCCCAATTTCTTTTGCACCCGCGAGAAGTGTAGTGAGTGACCAGGTATGATTTCTTTCAATGGAGAGTATCTCTGCATCCATCTCTTGTTTCCAGTGAGAGTGTTTTGCTGCTTCTGCAAAGCTGGTTGGATCTGCTATGACCATGAAGGCGAGATTCTCAATGTCGACTCTGGCCATATTTGCTTCTTCCTCATTGTCAGAAATCTCCTCTCCTATGACATAATCTGCAGAAAGAACTTCTTACGGCCAAAGAGTCCTTGCGCAGGCTTATATCTAAAATCGCGTGTCTGGAGGAGTCCCTCATGTTTGTGGAGGTTTACAAGCAGTCTCTCGCTACTAGGAAAAAAGAGCTTGTTGATGCAGCTATTAGGAAGGACACACTTTTCGCAGAGCACATTGCCGCTTTCATAGAGAAGATTGATCGGAGATCACTAGCGGATGAATGTGAGTCTCATATGCACCAGTACACAAATAATATTCATCTTATCAAGCGGATTCAAACTGGCAGGCTGGTCCTTGCTGCGATAGCGGAGTCTCGTCTCAAAGAGTTGGAAACTCCCGACTTATTTTTTAAGACGATGGTCGGGTTGCTTATGACAGCGAGGCGTCTACAAGGCTTGGCGTTCCTGCTGGTTCTTCTAGTGGTCCCCGAGATCCTGGTCATGGCATTACTAATGATTCATACATGACCGCATCGACTCTGGTGGTCCTTAGATCTTCCTTGGTGGTTCTTAAAGATTTGGCACCCTCGTATGCGGGTGTTCAAGTAGAGAACCCTGCACCTCTATCTTGAGGTTACAGATCTGTTAGTTGCCATCCGCTTCGAGTTTCCATGGGTTAAGCTCCCTTGTGCTGCCAAAGACTTTCTTGAGTACAAGCAACCCTTTTTAAAATCTTCTTTATCTAACTTTGGAATTGTAGTGTCTCACAGCGATTTGTTTGCAGTTTTGCATCCTTATGATTATGCGATCTTTTCTTTCATCCACAAAGTCGAGACTATCATCTAACATCTCGTTGTCGAAGTTGAGTGCTCTTTGTATACTTGGGTCTAGGAAATATGTTGATTTCATTGCTTTAATGCTAAAGAAGAGATAAAATGGTGTTTCCCCTTTTGAACCTTGCAATGTATTTCCATAAGTCCATAGGATATGTGGTAGCTTTTCAGATCATTTTCATTTCTTGAGTCTAATCACTTGAGATTGTTCAGAATTATTTTGCTGGTTGCCTTTGGGTGTCCATTAGCCAGGGATACCTTGGCATTGATGTTGTTAACCGTATTGCTTGTTCTTTGTATAACACTATAACGGGCCTTGTTGGTAGACGTGTCTGCATATAATATTCTTGCACGAGAAGGTCTTCATGGTTTTCTTGGAGATCTATGAGTAGGCCTTCGTATTCTAGATGGTTCCACAGGTCGGATGATATCCATCGCCTATCGCATGAAAGTGTAAGGAATGGATGCTGAAATCAGAGCTTATGTTGGTTGGTGTATGGTCGGAACATGTCACTGGCATTTATCACAAAGTTTGGATTATTCCTCACTTTCTCTAATCATCATTGGCTAATAGTATCCTTATATTTTTATCATGATAGCTAGTGCTCGCCGTCTGGAGTCCCTTCTGCATGACCCTTCTTGGACTTCAGCGAGTAACGTTTTGGCCTCATTAGTGCTTATGCAACGTAAATACGGGCAGTTGAAGTTGTGCATGTATAGTTGTTCTTCGATCATGCAGTATCTTGCGCTTTGAATTTTAAGTTTTCGTGCTTGTCACTATTCTTCTAGTAATTTCATTTGTCGAAAGTTTTGTATGATCGCCTTCCTCTATTCTGAAGCTAAAGTGTGTAGAACTTCAAGAGCGTCACTACATCGTCACGCTGGATGCTAGTGCAGCTAAAGCGCCTAACATGGTGTTATCTCCGTGCGGTATCTTGGTTAGCTCGAAGATGTTAAACTTCATCGTGAGCTCTTTAACTAATTGGAGAAAACTTTCCCTCCTTTAATTTTTGTGGCTTGTTTTCTGCTACATTGATTGGCTACTAATTGAGAGTATGTGAAAGCGTGAAGTGATTTTATCTCTAGACTTAGAGTGAGTTTTATGCATGTTAGGAGGGCTTAGTACTCCGATTTATTGTATGAGGCTTTGTATCCTAAGCAGAATGATTGCTCTAGGATTTCTCTTGTTGGGGAGGTTAGTCGTATGCCGACTCTAGTGCCTGTTTTAGGCAACATGAGGTTGGTGTAAAGTTTCCATGGCGGTGATACACTTGTTATATCGTTATCTGGATGTGTTAGCTCGGCTACCAAAATCAGCAAGGACTTGTGACTTCGTTGTTATCTTGGCTTTGATTTCAATATTGTATTCTCTCAGCTCTATCACCTATTTGGCTAGGCGTCTGGAATGTATTAGACTTTGAAGAATGGTTCATAGCAGGTGTTCCGTTATTACAACTATTGAGTGGCTCTGGAAGTAAGGTCGGGGTTTTTGATCTGCCATTACTTTCCCAGAGCTAACTTCTCCATGGCGTGATATCACTTTATGCTCTCCATCACCACGATGTACATGTAAAGAGTCTTCTCGTTCTCTTGTTTTGCTAGTAGATGCGGATTTTCCCAACTAGGATTTGAGCTGGTTTAGTGTTTCTTGGCATTCGTTGTTCAACTCAAATTTTGTGTTGGCTTTTAATAATTTGTAGAACGGGATGTATTTATCGGTAGATGTGGAAATAGAGCGGTTTAGTGTTGTGATCCTTCTCGTGAGTCGTTACAACTCTTTTGGTGTTTTCCGAGCATGTGTTGATGTTGGCGCGCTTATTTGCTTTGAGTTCGCTTCTTTTCCTTGTTATGTGAATTGATACCCCAAAAATTCGCCTAATGCTACACCAAATGAGCATTTCACCGAGTTTAGTTTAATCACGTATTCGGTCATGACTTTGAAGCATTCAGCAAGTGACTCATGGTCTTGTGGTCGAGTTGACCGGTCTAGCACGTTCTTGTCCTAGCTTCATTTGTTTTTGTTTTATTGTTTTAAAGGTTGAAACCATGCTGAGTTCATGCGCGTTTTCTGATACATCAATTCATGTCATCAAGCTTTGGGTCTTTTTTCTCTGGATCGTTGCAGGGATTTAGCTTTGGGTCTCATAGCAAGAATAGAACTCGAAGTGAAAATACCACCGGAAAAACTTTGAACTAACCAAGATACCACACAGTGAAAATACTGCAGCAAACGTGCTGGTGGCCTTGGCTTTTACGTCAAACATATTGTTGAAATGGATAATCCTAGTAAAATTAAAAAAAAAAGTCAAGGCATTACTCAGGGCATTACGAGAGGATCAGTGGCAAGCACAAAAACTCAGTATTAAAAGTGTCAGATATTGCATGCTAGAAGATCAGATGTACAAGCGCAGTTTCAGGAGACCATACTTACAATGCGCAAACTCTAGCAAGGCTAAAAGAATCGTAACCAAAATCCATGATGGGTCATGCAAAAGCCATTCAAGAGGGTGAGCACTTTCCATCAGGATAAAACGACAAGGGTATTACAAGCCTACGATGGTCGGAGAAAGCAAATAATTTTACAATGGTCACTCCTTAGCCCCTTATATGATGGGCAATGGATATCATCAGACCAATGGAACCATCCAAAATACGAAAGCAGAATTTTGTACTCGTTTTCAAAGACTATTTCACTACGGGGGTAGAGCTAAAATCATACCCGCGATTCATCAGAGAAACAGTAAAAACATTTTTGTGAAAAATATCATATGTAGACACGGACTTCTAAAGTAAATAGTGACCGACAACAAAACAAATATAAACTCAAGGCCTGCAAAAATATCGTGCAAAGATGGAGAAATGCGATTAACAACGTTTATGCCATGATAGTTTTGGGACAACGGACATGCAGAAGCGATTAGCGATATTGATGCCATGATAGTCTTTGGCCAATGGACATTCGGAAGCAACTAACAACAATATCCTGAGCAACCTCAAAAAGTGCCTGACTCCAAAAAATTGAAATGGGCTAAAAAACACATGGCTAGATTATGAAATTATATAACGATGCCGCGATGCTCCACTGAATAGACACCATTCTCTTTCGCTTTCAGGCTCGAATCCATAGTACAAGTGGAGCAATTAATCCCAAGTATAAGAACGACATTCAGTCACGACAATGAGCGGCTCAAGAACGAAATGTTGGAGAATAACTTGGACATTGCAGATGAAAGGAAAAACAGGGTAAGGATTCAGATTTACCAACAAATCACCGCAAGACACTACAACTCTAGAATCAAGGAAAGGAAATTCAAAGAAGGGGAACTCGTGCTCAGAAAGGTCTTCAACAACAAAAGGGAACTCAATGCAGAAAAACATGGAGCAAATTGGGAAAGACTCTACCGCATGACAAAGACCATTTGGAATGGGGTATATAGGTTAGAAGAGCCATATAAAGTGCGTGCTAAACGTCTAGATCATCGTCCAACTAAGGAAGACCTATGTTGGAGGAAAAAGGGAATAACTACGCAGAAAAAAAAAGGAAGCATAAAGCACGCATGTAATAATTTGAATTACGGTTGAGGCTTGATCCCTTCAATATATGTCGGTAGATCGCTTCAAAAGAGTTCATCTATATTTCAGTATTAAATATATATTCCAAAGAGAAAAATAATCAAAAGCCAAAAGAAAAGGAAAAAATCACCACTAGCCCACGAGTAAACACAATTTCGACTTACGAATATGCTAGCTCAAATGTTTACGCATAGTCCCCACGGTTAGTTGTTGCAGCAACAATATCAAGATCTTATGGGATCGCATCAATGATTTCAGAAACAATAACAGCAAAAATAGTCTCCACATGTTCCCAAACCTCAACACTAGGAGCGCCACCAGCAACAAACTTGCCAATGTCCGAAGAGCCCGTAGGAGCCAAAGGGATGGTAGACACCTCACCATCAAAAATAAGTTGGCATTCTCACTCTCTCAGTATCGCCTCAATAGTCAAGTCAGGAGTCTCCAGCTCTTTGAGACAAGCATCCTCCTCATAACCAGCCTGGATAGCCATCATAAGGCAAATAATACTCATATGCATATGAATACGAGACTCACACACATTTGTTAGAAACTTACGATCCATTTTAGCCTTGAAAACCCTAGAGTGATTTAGAAAGAGCACAACCAATCGCGTTGACTCCATGAAAAGTTCGCAATTCTTAGTAAGAAGGGACTATTAATCAACTTCTATGGACAAAAGATATTCCTACAGACTAGCTACCTTGGAATCCATCCCGCTTGAAGATTCCGCAGTCAGAAATTGCTCAACTTGAGCATCCTCGAGGGAAGCTCGAGCTCCGGCACCCACTCCAAATTTCTCAGTAAGAGAGTTATACTTATTCGTAGATATCGCCGCCTGAAAAATAAAAAAAATCACAAATTTAAAAGGACAAAGAAAAGAATATAAACGAAGGAGACTACACACTCTTACCTTAATGTAGTCCTCGTCAATCTCTTTATAAGCATTCGACAGCATCATCTGCTATACAGAAGGACAGTCAGAGTCTCCCTCCGAATTTAATGAAAAGTTTTGGTTATCGTCAAAGGCTCTGCATATGGCAAAACCTCATACCAGTCTAGCAACAAGCTGATCAAACCACAACGATTAGACCCACAGAAGGCAAGCACTCTACTAGGATCAGCTCTAGTCCAGGCATGTTTTTCTGAGGGAGAAGAGCCTGAAGACTTATCTTCGACATCAAGAGTTCAATGTGAACCCCCGTAAGGAGAATCTAGTGGATTTTGTACATCATCCCAAACACTAGAGAAACACCCCATGTCGAAAAAATGCTTAGAATTAAATCACAACTATGTAAGGGGGCACCACTGAGAGTCTCGGAAGAAGAACCTACCACGAGTCTACATTAAGAAAGGATAACAAAAATTGACAAGACTATCAACAAAACACTAAACCGAACCCGCCTCAGAGGAAGTATGAGCAACCGGGCTCGGAGCTAGCAGACTCACAAAAGTAGGAGGAATAGAGGACGAAACGGCACCACAAGTATCAAGAAGTTTATCCCAATCTACAACTAAACACATCTTCACGATATCTGACGAAAAAGAGTTCCACAAAAAATCGCTTTTCCTAAACTCTTTAACATGCCTCATTGGATGTAATCTCATGCTCCCTTTGCCTTCAATCAAAGGACTTGTTTGTAAAAATAGACATAAGATTGGGATCTCCTATATCCCCTACACACCTCGAAGGCCTCATTTTATGGAATGACTTCTTGCAAGAAGAAGCATGGCGGAAGAATCCTTTTTGACCATTTGAATAACACGACAATAAGAATCGAAATCATCGCTGAGGGCATAAAAATAGAAACTTCCTTGGGCATATAAAAAAAGAGAAACATGGCCAAAGGTTTTAAACTAAAACAAAAGGTAACAAAACAAGCTCCTAGCCTATGTGTCGAGGTCCGGGAGGCGATTGTGAACCAGATTCTCCATTGAACTCAGGGTTTGAATAAGAAGGAATGGAATCCACAAGACTCTTAGGAGCTTTCTCTAATCCCAAATCATAGATATCGAGCCTGCGAAACTTCACCACCATGAGGAAGCATGAGTGATTACACAGCCTGCGACGCTTTGCCGCCATGAGGAAGCATTAGTGATTACACATTTTGCCACATCTTATTAAGATCATTCTCATCAATCTTCCCATCTCTATGATATTAAAGAGTTTTAGTGGAGAATTTGAAATAATCCAAAAGTTTTGAGATTAAATGAGCACCGAGAGATTGAGAAGCAAGAGATTGAAGAGAATATGGAAGAGAATATGGAAGAATTTTTTTTTTACTTAGATTGAAATGCTTTAAATTTTTTCCTATTTATATAATAAGCTACAACTAGGGCTTTACAAAAGCTTTACAAACGACTATCTCCTCTTATCTACACATGTGATCTTTTGTCTTTTGAATTTGGTCTTCAAAAGACAACCAATGGCTCCAGTGATCCGATGACTACAAAAGATCGGATTGCTCACGTATGGATTGCCCCATCCGTTCGTATGGATTGCCCCATCCGTTCGTATGGAACGCATCATCCAGTTGTACGGACCGCAAATGCTTGCTTGTGACATCTTCCTTGTTTGACAGTCAAGATGCCTTGCTTCACACTTAACCTTGAGTTTAACAATCCCAAAGTCGGACAATAGTATCCAACCGAGCTTCAGGGTCGGCAAGAATCTTAGTGTACTCGAACTCTTTGACTTTCTTATCAAAAACTTTTTTGGCCTTCTCTAACCCCCTCCCCCCTCCGTGGAACTGCTTTGTTACCAAAACAAGGGCCTTGTCTCTTTCCAAGCGTGCGACCTTTTTTCACAGACAAAGTGCACTTCGCTGTCATCGCCTTCAGCTCGGCTTCATAAAAAGCGAGATAAGCTTCGCTGTAAAATTTTGTTCTTAGAAGTTAAAAGACGGCTCTCCCAAAAAGAATAGGAAAAAGAGTATTTATATGGCCCAAAACAGGAGCTGAAAATCGCGAAATTAGGTTTCTGCGAAAGGATAGGATCGATCGAGCAATGGGCGATCGATCGATCTCCTGGATAATGAGCCGATCGGTCCTTCCTTTCGTGGAGAATGCCAAAAATTGCTTCAAACCCCTCCAATGTTCCACCTTCAAACATAATTCCAACTCCGAACGTTTTTGACTTGAAATCTCAATAAAACATAGACAAATTTCCCAAATATAACTGTAATAATGAGCCCAAAACCGACAAAATATGAGGAACATCAATAAGCAACACTGAGAGCAAAGACAAAGGATAAATTTAAAATCTTACAAAGCCGAGGTCAGACATAGCCTCCGAAACAACCTTTTTCCTCAATATCCAAGATAAAAGAGATTGTGAAGTCCTTTTGGATGATCAAATGGCAAAGAACATCCCAGGAATATGCTCTGTCACCAAGAGAATCAAAAACATCCAAGGGTCGTTTTTCCTCACAACGTCACAGATCATGGCACCAAAAGCAATCGCCAGCCTATTAGCAGGGTGAATATCCCATGGGGACTCAGAATAAAAAGTATAGCACAAACAACCATGCTTAGAGTCAACCGAGCGAGAAGAACCCTCTAAAAAAACATATTTAGTATGAAACTAACGCCCCTCTAGACAACAAAAGATCAAAATTAGCAAAACATGATTATTCCACAACGCCAAGAGCAAGCAGAAGGTCGGAGCAGAGATCAAAAAGAACGACGAGCAATAAAGGTATGAGCTGAAGGGAAAAGAGCACATCGGATCCTCCTGGTAGTAAAAGAGTACCAAGAGCATTCCCCCCATTTTAAGCTCGCAATGATCTTTGAAGCCCGATCAGGATATAGCTCGATGGTAGCTCAAAAACATAAAATAGATAAACTACATGAAGACAAAAAGGAGAAAATAGAATGGAGAAAAAATTATGGAGAACAGAGTCGCTAAACTCAGAGGCCAAACCAAGTTCTCGTCCCCATTGAGAAAAGACCATGTCGAAAGAACACTCTCCCAAAGTAGCATGAGATTTGCGAAACCAAATTCTTTTCTCCTTCCATGTATCATCATGTTTGGGAGTATTCTTGATCCAATCCAAGCGAGAAGTGCAAAAACAAAGATAAGTTCGCTCTGGCATTTGCGCAAAAGCACATGGCAGAAGGAGAGCGGAGAACACGAGTTTAATGGAAGATTCAGCTCCTTCGTTTGGGTAAAGAAAACAAGCACCTGACGAAGGAGAGAAGGATATAATTGACTCAGAGCAATACGAAGCTCCTATAAGAGTAGGAGAAAAAAATTCGGGAAGGAGAAATGACAGCCCACAATACTCGAAATAGAACGTAGACGCGTAAAGATACAAGTACGGCTCAAACTCAGATGGAGAGCCCAAAAGATCGACTTAAAAGAGATATCGCAACAAGACTTAAAGTGGTCCAATGAATGCAAAGAAGAGGACTTGAATGAAATTTTGTTTTTAGACCTAGCTTTATTAATGTATATTAGCTTATCTCAAATAAGGAATGTCTTAAACCAAAGTTTTCGTTTTTAACTATCAACTTTCAAAGAAATTCATGAAAATGGATTATCTTGTGAGCTGTTGAAGTTTTCTTTGTTCAAATCATAAAAAGCACTAACCTTTGTGTTACTTTATGGCTCTTAATCTCTAAAGCTCATGGGAAACCTCTTGAAGTTTGTGATTCCATGAGTTCAAGAAATAAACCGGTGGATAAATCAATTATCTATCGGTCCATGATTAAACCAGCCATTATAACACCAAGTTCTTGTAGTGCAATGGTGTTCTTGTCTAGGTATGTGGCAGCTAAAGCTTCCATAAAAGCTCAAGAAAACAAAGGAAATCTCTGTCCACATGAACTCTTGAGCCAAAATTTTCTATTCTCTCATTATCCATTGCTTCCGCTTATACTCATTACTCTCACTAATTCTCCCTTTATTCTCTCTCTTTCTTATTCTCTACCCTCTCACCATCTCAAGTTGTTTTTTTTTGAGTGAATGCTTAACTCTAAAATAACAGATTCGAAAGAAAAGGTGGTTGGAAAACTCGGCTGCTATCTCAAAGAAGAAGTGGCTAGTTTTGAAGGCTTCAAATGAAGCTGGAAGAAGGCACACAAATCTTGGTACGTGATCAAGAGGGCCACCAAAGCTTTGGTCTTCATAGATCCAACCTAGTCAAAATGGAAGGTCAAAAATGGAGATGCTAGCTTGTGGAAGACTTTGAATCCAAACCAAATAAGTGTCAAACTCCTCTACGATCTCGAAAAGTTAATCTCTTATCCCTTTCCAAATTTTTAAATTGTTAAAATAAAGTTCTATATTTTGCATTGAATCATTTTATTTGGTCTCTTTAATTTCAATTAAGTGTTTCTTAAAACCCCACAACATATACTTTAAAAAATTTCTTTGAATCTCATGATGAAGGTTCAAAAGAGAAGGAGGAATGTGTGGAAATTTTCAAAGAGGAGCACTAGATGGAACAAGAGGTTCAAAAGGAGGGAAACAAAGTCAAGGAGGACTAAGGCAAGAAATCACTTGGAAGAAGAAGGCGCCGGTTTTTAAGTCATTCAAAAACCAGGGTCAAGTTACATTAAACCATCGATGAGCTATACTCTTTTTCCCCTATAAGAGTTTTGTCCCAAGTGGTTTTCTCTCTAGGGTTTTTAATGAGGTAGGCATGTCGTTTGGCAAGCTTGGCCTTTGGTCCTTAGGCCAAGCTTGCCTTGAGTGTCTCGACGACCAAGCTTGGGGGAATGTATAAGTCTATATCAAAGAGACTAGAGGGAAGAGGTCGAAGATTGCAATGTCAAAAGAAGGATCAATGAAGAGTCAAGACCGAAGTCATGAAGACAAGGCCAAAGACCAGCTTAAAGAGCTCAAAGAAGGACGAAAATGGCCTGTAAGGACCCACAAAGGTCACCAAATCATTAAGGAATCAAGAAAATGTCATAAACGGATGTTCTGGAAAAGTCAACGTTTTGGACCACAAAGTCAATGGTCAGAGGTCACAAACCGCAGGAAGGCCATTGGGTCGAAAGGCACGTACCGTGGGAAGATTTTCATTTACCGCAGTACATGGTCAACATAGGATGGGAAAAGTCAACACTCGGGACCCAGCATGTACCACAGTCGAGGTAAGTATGTATCGTGGTCGAAGTCAGCACGTATCACGGTCGAGAGAAGCCATGTACCGCGGTCGAGTGAAACTCTTAACCCGGGTCGAGAGGCCATTTACCGTGGTCGAGAGAAGCCATGTACAGCGGTCGAGAGACAGTCGTACCGCAGGTTGAGTTCAGTATGTACCACGGGTCGAGGCAGCATGTACTGATGGCCGAGGAAAACCTTACAGCGGGTCGAGAAATGCTTCCTGCTGTACTGGTCAACAATCGAGGCCAAAATCAACTTTTCCTGAATCCCTCCAAATGATGATTTGACTCAAATGGGACGTTGGTCTTGGGTTTTAGGGCCAAAATGAAGCTTTTAAAAGACCATAAATGATGAACAAGATGGAAAGAAAAGATAGGGCCAATTTAAATTCAAATTTTGTTTTAGTTTTAATTTGGGACCACTTGCTTTATTTGGTCCGAAATCTTATCCTTCTAAGATATTTTAGGACAACATGTAAGCATCTCCTTCTATATAATGCTCTGTAAATCCTCTGTATTTTTTATCCAAAAGAAAATACAAAGAAGTGTTGATCAAAAGTTCTCTCAATTATTTTATGTTAGTAGCTTCAACGTAGTTTTAGGAGTAAAGCTCGTGTAAGAGGACTGCCATAATCCTCTTCAACCTAATCACTTCTAAATTCTCCACTAAACTCTTCTCTTGTTTTTGGTTCATTTACTCTTAAGTTTTAGATGAATGGTTCTTAGATCCAAGACTTCCTTAGCTCACAAACTCTAAGTGTTGTGATGCTTTGCTTGGAGTAGAACCAACCTAGACATTATGTTCTTGGTAAGGCCGAGCTAATCAATAATAGTCTCAGATTTATCAAGTCTTGTTAGTGTGGAATCACCACAAGTTGGTGTTTCTTCACAGTTAAGATCGAGGTCATCTTTTGTGGGTTAAGTGGTTTCTTTCACCAAGTGAAGTCTCCACCTTTATGTCGAGTCTTTACTCTCATAAAACCAATAGAGCCAACATATAGAGCTCCTACCACTAAGCTACCAGTATCAACTTCTTTTATTATTCAAGAACAAGAAAACAAAAAAGAGTTACAGGCTCTCGTAACTTCTCCTCCCTCAACAATACATCACAATGATCATTATGATAACAAACTTTAATTGTGTCTATCTACTTATACCAAATGTAAAACTATGATTTATCACCAAATGGGCCTATCATTCTTGTAACTCTTTTGAACCTGAAAATGCAAATGTTTTTTGCTAAGTGATCCAAGTTTACATCAGCTTAAGCCTTTATCAAAGTATTATCTTACATCATTTTTTCATGACTAAAATGACAATGAAAGGTACAGTTGAAACGGAAGAATAGATTAAGAATATAGCAAATATGGCGCAAACATTTTATTTGTGATGAGCCGTATCTTAAAGAAGTTGGTTTCAGTCTGATAAGAACATTGACATTTTGTTTCAGACTTAAACTATCTCTTTGGCAGCATCTAGTTGCCGTGGATTTTTTTGGGTTTTAAAGTTTCGTTAAGGAATCAAAGGTCTTTGATCACAGGATATTTTTGTTGTTGCCTGGCTGAGTCTCCGGAGCTTCGGCTTCAGCTCTCTCTTCGGTGAGTTTGATCTGTTCGGGATTTTTGTGTTTGAGTCGGTTTCGATGTTGTGGGTGGTGCTTGAAGGATGGATGTTGCACTCTGATCCTTTTGGTTCGTATGGTTCTATTCTAAGTTAGCTAATGGTGAGTTTTGGGAGCCAAATCACTCGACATGAGGGGGTCAGTGTATTGTGCTCTGCTGCTTCCGTTGATGGCTAATAGATATAATTTTTAATTGGTAAACCAACAGGTTTAATCAAACCAAAATGAATAATAGAGAAGGACTAATTTAATTATCAATCTATATGTTCTTTTTAAGGCATCTAACAAGCACTTCTGGTGAGTTAAACAACCTACTCTAACTTAATCATTAAGAACAACAATATATGGAAAAAAATAGTAAGATTAAACTCTATTTGTCTCTAATTCATTGATTCTCTAAAAACTCTAGAAAACACTAAATCTGATTGTAGAAATACTCAAACATAATTGAAGGAGACATAACAACATATATCATTGAAAACATAATTGAATTCCAATAAAATATATAGAGGGTTCAAAAACTTTCTCCAAAGAGATTTAGAGTCATAAATATTTTGCCTCAGCTTACAAGCAACAAAACTAAAAGTGGCTGAAAGAATAATTGGAAAAGTTTGTCTCTCAAAATCTCAAAAACCTAATTTAAAAAGGTAAACACGCGTCTCTTTCAAAATAAGGAAAGTTGATTTTCTCGCACAGGCTCGTAAATCAAACGATCCATAGACAGGATCGATCGATCCACATATAGGATTGATCAATCCACTATGAAGTGGTCGATCTCGAATCTTGTCGGTCGTTCTCCATATCGTGCACATGTTTCTTCTAAATGTTGGACCGATCGATCCAGAGGTGTGATCGATCAATCTTTGGGCCAGAACAACCTGCTCAAGTAGTTGGTCGATCCATTAGTCATGCGCATAAACTCGTAATAACAAGATCAATCGATCCAAGTGAAACCCAATAGATTTAGCCATCAAAAATCGCCAAAAGTGATCATTTTCGTTATAATCCATGCTTTGAGTACCTAGTTCCCTCCTAACTCACTTTGTACCTGAAAGAACTCTAAATGATTAACAAAGACTCAAAAAACCAACGAAAATATGAGTATAAAAATTTGATACATTAAGTCCCCAAGATTTAATCTTTTACTTGTTCTCAAGCAAACATTAAAACTAAGATTGAAAAGTAGAAGTGAAAACAAGGAACACATTTGTCATAACCACACTACAAGAACAATCCTTTTAGTAAACCACATACAAAAATTACCTAATAGAACTAAGACCACCTTGTACTTCCCCTACACTTGTTACCTGTCTCAAAAAACTCCACGATCCAAATGAGCAATCTGAATGCACCATACTGGCTTCTTAAAGTTTCTAAGTGTGGTCTCATTGAGGTAATATCGATCAACGGGCACATGGGTTCCTCTTTGGCACTTTTCATGAACACTTAGACTACCTTCTCTATGGTACCTTTCCCCTCATTTTCTTCACATTGCAGCCGTCTTTTCCCTACTTACCTACGGTATAGTATATATTCTATCGGCTGCACAACCAATTTTTCCTTACTTACCTAGGGTATCATTTTATTTTTTTCTATTGGTGGCATTCTTTAGTAACTCAAAGAATGTAGGAAAAATGTAGCTTCATAGGAGTTTTTCCTCAGCTCACTAACATTGCATCTGACTTTGTTCAGCTATTACTTCAGAAGTGGCATAATCTGTTTAAACATTTTCAAATGACTAAGAGAAGGAACCGTACTAACATATTTAAGTCTTTCAAGATCAAAGGGAGGACAGGATCCAATATAAGAAGATTAAGTCAGGTTAGGTGTGAGACCGACATGAGATTTTCCGAATACCTAAGAGGAAATAGGTAATGATGAAAAGTTTTATGGTCTCTAGGCTTTCCAATAGTCAATCGATTTAAGTCAAACATGAGTCAATGGTTACTTATGTTTCTGAAATTGTAACGATACCTCAGAAATCATGGTTCCTACAATTGGTTTTAAACTTAATAAAAATAAACTAACTCAAGAAAATAGAGAAATGACTAGAAATAATAGAAAACAAAAGAAAGAAAATGTGATAGTCACATTAAGTTTCCTCATTCATAGTTACTTCACACCATCTTGGTATGAGAATAAACTTGAAAGAAGCACAACTTATGCAAAAATAGTTTTGAGTAGATAAAATGTGGAAGAGAAAGAAATCAACAAACCTGATGGAGGATTAATCAATCTAGACTTAGACCGATCGGTCTATCATGATCGATGTCCAAGTCGATGTCAGATCAATCGTAATATCATGCTCAATGCCTTGAATTCCAAAAGATCGATATGGAACAATCTTGAAAGTGATCAATCGATCCCAGCTATGTGATTTCTAGAATGATCATTCTGAGTGCAGCAGCTCGGTCGTTAGGTCGTGCGCATGACTGAAATTCTAGTTGAACGATCGATCTGGAGATAGATCAAGCAATCTCAGCATCTACCCCCACTTTTTCTACTTGAAAAAAACTAAAACAGAAACAAGAAAGATAGGTACCAAATAATGAAGAAAAAGAAAAGACTTACTAGTGGGTTGCCTCCCACTTAGTGCTTATTGTAAGTCGTAAGCTTGACCCAATTACCTCTTAAACGGTAGGTGGATCATCTAAAGGGATTGAGTCTCCCCTGATTATGTCTATATTAGCTAGATATGGTTCCAAACGCTGCCCATTGACGACAAATTCGCTTCCAATAGAGTCTAGCAACATTATGAGTCCATATGGTCGTACTGCTTTGATGGTAAATAGTTCGAACCACCTTGACCTAAGTTTTCGTACCATTAGCAATAAAACTTGTATTAAAGATATGTTTTTCATGGTAGGCCTTCGTTCGCTCCTTGTAAATTTGATAATTCTCGTAAGCCATGTGGCAAAACTTCCTCAAGCTCATGTGGTTGCGCTAACTGTTTTCCTTGTTGCGCCAACTGTTTTCTGAGAGATTCTTTTGATTTCACGTTTAGAATTTTCAACCTGAGTGCTAGTCTGTGGATAGTAAGGTGTACCAACTTTGTGATTGACTCTAAATTTCTTCAAAAGGCTCTCAAAAGTTTTGTTGATGAAATGGGAATCACTATCATTTATGACAATTTCTGGTACACGAAACCTCAGAAAAATGATGTGCTTGAACATATTTAGGATTACCTTGGCATCATTTATTGGGCTGGCTAGCGCCTCGACTCATTTTGACACATGTTTCAATTCTACCAATATGTATAGATTCCCAAAGGTAGAAGGAAATGACCCAATAAAATTGATTCCAAACACATTAAACACCTCGATATTTGCAGCTAATTAATTTACGATCTATGTGAATCAGGGGATCCCATGAGGTTTGGATTTTCAGGCATGCGAATAAGGTGTACTACTACCAAGGCCAATAAAATAAACATGTTCTTCTCCACTCTCAACACCTTTCTTGTCCTTTATCTCAATATCAAATTCTTGTAGAAAGATAACCCATCTCAAGAGCGTTGACTTTGCGGCTTTCTTGGAGAGAAGGTATCTTAAAGCAAAAAGATCCGTATGCACAATCACCATTGAACCCTCCAAATATGTCATGAATTTCTAAAAAGCAAAGACAATAGCAAGAAGCTTTCTCTAAAGTGGTAGCGTACTTACGTTGTGCATCATCTAGAGTTATACTAGCATAATAAATGACATGCAATTTCTTTTCCTCCCGCTGTCCCAAAAAAGCACCCGCCGCATAGTCAATAGCATCACACATAACCTCAAACGGCAATTCCTAGTTTGGAGGCTGCACAATTGGTGTTCTGACGAAAGCTCGCTTAAGTGTGAGAAAAGCTTCATGACATGCTTTATCGAACTCAAACTTCACATCTTTACACAATAGTTGTGTCAAAGGTCTACTTATCTTCGAGAAATCCTTGATGAACTTCCTAAAAAAATTGGCGTGTCATAGGAAGCTTCTAACTACTTTCACTAAGTCTGGTGGCTGTAAACCTGACATCACTTTGATCTTTTCTCGATCAACCTCGATCCCATGCTCTAAAATCATGTGACCCAAGATTATCTCGTCCTCCACCATAAAGAGGCATTTCTCCCAGTTTAGCACTAGGTATTTTTCCTAACAACGCTTGAGTACCCTGCATAAATTTGAAACACATCCAGCAAAAGAAAAACCATAGACATAAAATTTATCCATAATAACTTCCATTATGTCTTTCATAAAATCTGTGAAAATGGACATCATGCAACGCTGGAAGGTGGTTGGAGCATTACACAGTCAGAAAAGCATTATATGATAAGCAAAAGTACCATAAGGACATGTAAACATGGTCTTCTCCTGATCGTCTGGGTGAATTGGAATCTGAAAAAAAATCTGAATAGCCATCTAAGAAATAGTAGTAATAGTGATTAGCTAGTCTCTCAAGCATTTGATCGATAAATAGCATAAGGAAGTGATCCTTTCTAGTGGACGAGTTCAAGTGCATGTAATCAATAAACATCTTATGTCTTATAAGAGTTCTTGTGGGTTTCAACTCATTATTCTCATTCTTGACTATGGTCACACCTCCCTTATTAGGAACTACATATATTGGACTAATCCACTTACTATTAAATAGGGAATATTATACCCGCCTCTAGAAGTTTTATTATCTCCTTTTTAACAACATCCTTAAAACTCGGGTTTAACCATCTCTGGTGTTCTATACAACTCCTTAATTCCTCCATCAAATGTATCATATGCATGCAAAGATCACGCAAGATTCCAATAATATCATCTAATAAATAGCATATAACTCTTTGATACTTGTGAATTTCGCATAGAAGCAAAGTAGTCTCAACATTATTCAAATTAACAAATATTATTACACGATAAGTGGAGTTTGGCCCAAGAAATGCGTACGTTAGCCCTGTTGGGAGCGTTTTCAGCTTGATCTTCGGCGTTTTTGACTCACTCCATAGGTTTTCCAGTTGGCGCATGAAGTGATTGTAAGTTTATAGAAATTATAAGGGAGATTAAAGAGACCAGAAAGATTGAGATTGAGAAACATTGAGGCAGGGAGATTCGAGCGATTGGAGAGATTAAAGGAAGAGATTTCTCTTTCACTTAATCTTATTTATTCACATGAGATATATATATATATATATATAGAATAATCTACTAGGACTTCTTACAAAATAAAGACAAAATAAGTACATAAGTTATTTAAAGTAAAAGACCAAAGAGGAAATCAGCGGGTCTCGAGTCACGAATCCCAAGATGGAGAGGTGGATCCCAAGAGGGTCGGGTCACACTTCTCGAGAAAGAAAGTGATGTGACATAATGGCTATTTTTGTGTCACATGTGATCTTTTCTTCAACGGTAATTTTGAGCCAAACGCCCAAGTGTTTTACTTATCAAGCAACCCTCTTCCTTGCCTAATACTCAAGCTTCTGGTTCTTTGATTAACACTCCCCCTCAAGCTTGAATCTCTAGGTTATTAGGATCAAGCTTGAAGGTTGTAACTCACCACCTCATTGAAAAACCTTAGTGTGGAACCCAATTGGATAAAAGCATCTAAAGAAAAAAACTGTGGGTCATTGTCACGGCTTGGGAAAAAAGAGTGTAGGCCCAAGCTTTGAGTATACAAACTCCCTTTGAGCTTCTGGTTTTAGTAAAATGTCCGCAAGTTCATCCGAACTCCTTGTGTAGCTTGGTAAGATTATTCCTTTCTCCACCTTTTCTCGAACTTTGTGGCAATCCACTTCAATATGCTTTGTTCACTCATGAAACACCGAGTTGGATGCAATGTGTATGGTGGCTTGATTATCACAATGCATTATGATTGGTTCTTTAGTTTCAACTCCCAAGTCTCTAAGCAATGCCTTCAACCATTGAGTTCCTCTGTTAACTTTCTCATTGCTCTAGACTCAGCTTCCGCACTAGAGCATGACACCATTTTTTGCTTCTTGCTCTTCCAAGTGACTGATTGCCTCCAAGAAACGTGCAATGCCCGATAGTTGACTTGTGGTCTTGTCTATCTCCAGCTCAATTCGTATCACAATACCCCACAAGTGTTATGTTCTCATTTTGACCCATCCATTTGCCTTTTTCTGGAGTTCTTTTGAGATATCTAAGGATTCACTTCACCATTTCCCAATGACACACTTTGGGTGTTTGCATATGTTGGCTCAGTTGATTAACTGCATTGCACAAGTTAGGTCTTGTGATTGTGAGATAGAAAAACTTTCCAACCATTCTTCAATATAAATGATCATTCTCAAATGGTTCACCTTCATTATTTCCCTTGCATGTTGCTTTGTAGGCATCCTCAAGAGGAGTTTTGGCTATTTTATTACCTACATCAAACTCATTCAAAATGTCAAGTATATACTTCCTTTGAGACAAGAAGAGGCCTTCTTTGGAACGACACACTTTAATGCCAAGGAAATATTTAATTTGTTTCAAATATTTAATATCAAAGACGGATTTAAGGTGCTCGTGAATAGAGTATGATTGGCTTCCAATTTTCTAAACCCATGATCCCTCAAGGTATGACTTAACTTGTGATACCACGCCCTTGGCAATAATTTGAGTCCATAGATGGCTTTCCTAAGCCTCAAAACATTCCCGGGTTAGACAATGTGTTCAAGACCCGATGGAGGACGCATGTAGACCTTATCCTCAAGTTCACCTTGGAGGAATATTTTCTTGACATCCATTTACCACAAATCTCAATCAAGGTTAGTAGCCAAAGATAATACAACACATACCGTATGTATTTTGGCTACTAGAGCAAATGAGTCATGGTAATCATCACCATATGTTTGTGTGAACCCTCTTGCCACAAGTCTAGCCTTATGCGTTTCAATTGTGTTGTCACTATGATACTTTATTGTAAAATTCCACCGAGACGTCACATCCCTCTTTCCATGAGGTAACTCGGCCTCATCTCAAGTGTGATTCTTATCCATGGCACCATGTTCATTACTAACCGCATCACGCCATACCTTGTGTTCTCTAGCCTCCTTATAGGTCTTTGGCACAAAGTATTGATTGAATGAGTGAGAAATGTTTGGTGAGCTCGTGGAACTTACACAAGGTCGCGTGCCACTTGTCTTGGATGAGTCTCGTGAGTTTTGTTGTAGTAGATACTAAGGTTGGCGGTTGAAATTTTTAGACTTTGACTCCTTCTAATAACGGATTGCTCATGAGTGTCCATGGTCTCACAATTTTCTGTACCCATTGTAATGCTTTGCATGCATTGACTCCTTCTTAGAGTTGGTGCTTGTTCCATTACTTATGTGGTTTCCGCATCATTATAGCCTTGTCTCAATTCCTCCAAGATAGTGTCCACCACTTGCTACGCTAAAGTTGGACTCTCTAGAGTAGTATTTGCTGGGGCTTGTTCCTTAATTGGGGTCTCATATTCATGATCCCTCTGAGAGATGTTATCTACTTCATGACTTGACCACAGATTTTCCTTCCTTGCAACTATTTCTGCAATATTGAGCTTCTCGAGAAGCATACAGAGACTCAAGTCCCGAGTACACGTATTGGTAGACAAATCTTGAAGGCTTTTCCAATCTTTTTCTTCAGTATTCTTTGTCTTCTATGAACTTGACCTCTCTTCATACAACCACATGTCTTGACTTGAGTATGTAGCATTTGTACACCTTTTAGGTGATTGAATACCCAATGAACATGCCTTTTCACTGCAAGAAAACAGGCCATTTGCGACAAAAATCTGTGATGCCAAATTGCTAGCGCAGAATTTATTTACCTTTGCAATGCTCTTGCGATGAAACATTTGGCATCGCAAGGGCATAGCAAAAATGCGGCGTGACAAAAACGTTGCAACTTTGTGGGTGAATTGCGATTCTTCTGCGACTCTCTTGCGACACCTAGAAATATATCGCAAATCTGTGACGTTCTTGCGAGACCTCCTTTCTATTGCATGTTTGCGACATCATTGCGTTGCTCATGTGATTGACTTTTGCGACATCGCAATTCCATAGCAGAATTTTTGTTTTTCCCTATAAATAGCCCACCATGAGAATTTATTTTCACACCAAATCATAAGTAATAAGAGAGAGAAAGTAGTGAAGGAAAAAAAATTTGCCAAAAAAAAATATTATAGAAATAAATATATTCCATAAAACAGTTTTTCTATAGAAAAAAAATTGACGTCCGAACATGAAGTGTTCGCATTACCATGATGGATGTATAATTGAAGGGATATGGAGACTGAAGAATTGACGAAGGAGTTTTGAGATGGGTTGCGAGCATTCATAAATCAGGCGGCAAATAACTCATATACTACGATTAATGATAACATTTTTTGTCCATGTGTAAAGTGTGGGAACAAGAAATATTTGAATATCGATATGGTGAAAGACATATATATGATAGAGGATTTACTCCAAACTATTATGTCTGGTTTTCATATGGGGAGGGGTACAGTTTAGGTGCTGGAAATAGTAATACGGGTGTTGGTGTTAATGATCAACCTAGTCATGATAATGCTAATTATAATTATAGCGGTAGTACATTTGAAAACTATGATCATCTATAAGGAAATAGGTATCATGATATGGTTACAGATGCATATCATGGTAATGTTCCTGCTATCTATGAAAATACTATGAAGAACCTAGCGCCAAAGCAAAACAATTTTATGATATGTTAGATGTTGCCTATCAACGTATATTTGACGAATGTAGAGATGGTCTATCTAAATTGTCATTAGCATCTACATTGATGTCTATTAAAAGTGAAGGAAACATAAGTGAGAGAAGTATGAATCAAATGGTTGATGTGCTTAAACAGTATTTGCCAAAAGATAATAATTCTGTGGGGATTTATTATGAAATGCAAAAGATAGTAGCGGGTCTTGGATTACCATCAGAAATGATTGATGTTTGTAGTGACAATTGCATGATTTTCTGGAAAGATGATAAAATGCATGAATGTCATTTTTGTGGGAAGCCAAGATACTGACCAATAAAGGGAATAACGCGTGTCCCATACAAATGTATGTGGTACTTGTCAATCACTAATAGATTGAAACGTTTATATCAATTGGAGAGGACATCTTCTGCAATGAGATGGCATGCCGAACATAAAGTAAGTGATGGTGAGGTTACACATTTGTGAGATGCAAAGGGTTGGAAACATTTTTAAACGGTATATTCTGAATTCGCTAAAGAGTCTAGGAATGTTTATTTAGGTTTAAGCACTAATGGATTTAGCCCATTTGGTTTATCTGGTAGACAATATTTTCTATGGTCTGTCATATAAACGTCATATAATCTTCCACCGTATATGTGCATGTGAAGCAAACAAATTTTTATGACTATTCTAGTGCCAGGTCCTAGTCATCATAAGTGTTCCCTTGATGTGTTCCTGCAAATTCTGATTTACGAGCTAAAACAATTATGGTATAGGGGTATTTGCACATTAGATTACTTGAAGCATAATTTCAATATGAATGCAGTTTTATTGTGGACAATAAGTGACATCACGGCGTATGGAATGTTATCTGGATGGACGACACATGGAAGGTTATCTTGTTCATATTGTATGGGTTTATCTGATTCATTTCCACTAAAGCATGGTAAAGAAATCATGTTTGTTCGATTATCATCGTCCGTTTTTCTCCATGCATCATCCATACAGAAGAAACAAGAAATTGTTCAAGAAAAACAAGGTTGGAGCAAATTGATCATTATGGTGCTCAGGAAACATGTAAACGTGGAGGTAATTGGCACACTCCAACAAACATGTGATGTTCCTCACATTTTGTCGGTTTTGAGCTCATTATTACAGTTATATTTGGGAAATTTGTCTATGTTTTATTGAGATTTCAGGTAAAAAACGTTCGGAGTTGGAATCATGTTTGAAGGTGGACTTTGGAGAGGTTTGAAGCATTTTCCGTCATTCTCCACGAATGGAAGGACCGATCGATATATCAAGGATTGATCGATCAGTCATCTCAAAGGATTATGCGCACGATCTGAAGAATGACTTGGTTTCTGGGAAGATCGACTCATCATCCAAAGGGATCGATCGATCGCCTAGTGCTCGATCGATCCTAGCCTTTCGCAGAAACCTAATTTCGTGATTTTCAGCCGTTGTTTTGGGTCCTATAAATACTCTTTTTCCTATTTTTTTAGAGAGCCGTCTTTTTGATATTGAGAAAGAAATTTCACAGAGTTTTGGGAGTTTGTAAGCTAGGAAGAAGATCTCTTCATACTTGAGAAGAATTTCTGAATCCTCTTTCTCTTTGTTAATGCAATTTCAGTTTCTATTCATCATGACTTTCCAAATTTGTTGTTCTATCTCTGAGTAGATCTTAGATCGGATCTAGGGATTTTAGGGTTTTAGAATTCACTGTTGGGGAACAAATAGGATTGATTAGTAGATGATTCTCCTTCTAATACTCGAATCTAATGCATAGATTAGTCAGATCACCTAGTCAATGATTTTAGGTTGTTAACCTTCCAAAAGATTGCTAAGAACTAGAACTAGATTAGAAGAGCAATTCCTTCACTACCAACGAGAGTTGATGCTAGGTTGGATTGTGAGTAATTGAACCCAATCGATAAAGTGTAATCTGAAACCAACGAGAGTTAGTTTGCCTTTATTCATGTTCAAGTCGAGAATAAGATTAGAGTAGTTCCTGAATAGTTTCCCTGACAAGAATTTTAACTCACGAATGAATACCCGACATCCGATTGCTTTAATTATTTGATTACATTCACCTCTAAATTTTTAGAATTCACTTTCTTTATTGATTGATATAGCTTGTGATTCAATAGGAATTGAGAGTGTCACTTGGTTCTTCATGGATTCGATCCCAAAATACTATTTCGTTTGTTGTGCACTTGCAGTAGGATATAGGGTTAAAACTCGTTGTATCAACATGGCAGACAGATATGATGGTTCTCACAATTGACACAAAAATATATCTTTTGGGAACTCCCATATTGGAAAGATCTCATACTACAGCACAATCTGGATCCAATGCACATCATTAAAAACTTTTTTGATAACACTATGAACATGATTTTAAATGTGCAGGGAAAGAGTAAAAATAATTTCAAAGCAAAGTTGGACTTAGCCAAAATATGTGCACGACCTGAATCGCATATCACAAGGGATGGCAAACAACCGATTCCAATATTCTGGTTGTCAATAGAAGCTTAATAGACATTGTTTAGTTGGATTTTTTCGGATGTAAAGTTTCCTAATGGTTACATGTCCAAATTATCAAGATGTATATAGCAAGGCAAAAAAATATTTGGTATGAAGAGTCATGATTGTCATGTATTCATGCAGCGACTACTTCCTTTTGCATTACTTGAGCTTGTACCGACTACTGTCCATGAATCAATTGCCGGTGAATTTTTATATAGTTATGATTGTCTCATTCTATTAATTATAAAAGTGGTTTACTTATATAGTAAATTTCAACTTTGTAGGGATCGAAGCATTTTTTAGGGATCTATGTACACGAACACTAACTGAAGATGGCATAGCTCAATTAGAGAATAAAATTCCAGTGTTTCTCTGTAACTTGGAAAAAATCTTTCCTCCTTCATTATTTGACGTGATAGAACATTTTTTAATCCACCTACCACATTAAGCAGCTCTTGGTGGGCCCGTTCATTTTTGATGGATGTACCCGTTTGAGCGATTGATTGGCCATTTTAAAAGGAAGGTAAAAAATCATGCAAAATTGGAAGGATCGATCGTTGCAAGAAGTTTGATCGAGGAAACTTCTCATTTCACATCATATTACTTTAACCCAACCATCCAAACCAAAAGAACCCAAGTTGGATGATATGACGATGGAGGGGTTGCAGCATCATATGCCATTGCGGTTCCTGAAATCTTCAGGCCGGTCGGAAGACTTAGTGGGATATTAAAGGAAGTGTACTGGGAAAATCACACATATTGTCGTGTAGCTCACAATTATATATTGCGAAATTGTGAAGATGTATTGCCATTTGAGAGGTATATATATATATATATATATATATATCAATTTAAAAATTAAATTATTTATTTACACATATATCTTATTAATCAATATATACTATATTTGCAGTGAATTTGACAGACAGATACGCAAAGCTTTCCCTAATTTGCAAGAACAGAATATGACACATACAAAGAATGAGATTTTCCTGGATGGTTAAAATACTAAGTACGTAAGATTTCATATTAAATATGAATAATTTTTGAAATCAAATTACCACACATAAATATATATATATATATATATATATATATATATTTTGTAGGCGAAGAATGAGTGTTCAGGAAAACCTATGTCATCATGGTTGCATGAGATTCTTGATGATCCTATTGCAAGGATAGTTACGGCTTCAATGTATTTCACACGCATATACACTTTTCATTCATACGACCATGGTTCCAATAAATTAACTGCAAATTTTGGAATTCATGTGCCAGGTGAAACTGACTTTTACGATATTTTGAACAAATTTATAGAAGTCGCATATCCTGGAGTTATTGGATTGAGATGCATTTTATTCCAATGTCATTGGTACAATACAACGGCCGGTCGAGGAGTACGTATTAATAACTTAGGGGTAGCTGACGTAAATGGAACCCAAACATATTCTAAGTTTGACCCTTATATTCAAGCATGTCATGCAGAACAAGTGTGTTTTATTCCATATCCTCGTATAAAGCAAAGGTGTGAGACGTGGCTATCTGTTATAAAAGTGAATCCAAGAGGTTGTATAGTGGGGGAGGCCAATGATGTGGCTATGCAACAAGAAAGATCATCAGAACTCGCTATAGCTGTCAAGTCCATGAAACATATCATACATGCGCAACAAGAAGTAGAAGACATTGTTCTGGATGATTCAATGGTAGATCATACAGACTCTAAAGAGTTCAACGAGACAGAGGAAGAACAAGACACTAATGAAAAATAAGATACTAATGAAGAATAAGATAATAATTAACTTGTTTAAGACACTAATTAAGTTATGTTAGTATTTAAATGTATCATTATACGTAGCATCACAAAACGTTTTTTACAAAAAAAACAGCATTTGGGATGGCCCTGCGACGTCAGGGGCCTCGCAGAAGCTGTTCTTCTGTAAAAAAAAATGTTTCGACCGCAACCCCTTAACTTGTTCCAAACTAAATACCTTATATACGGTGTGAACATGTGCAAGGTTATATCCTTAGAAACAAATGATTATTCGATAGTCAAACATCAATCATATTAACATGTGTCAAGTCTCGAACAAACCCGAAGGTATTCTACAAATCATTATACTTAGCATCTCGAAACTTTTTTTTACAAAAAAACAACATTTGTGAGGGCCATGCGACGTCAGGAGCACAAATGTTGCAAGGATATCGCAGGCTTGCGAAGGATTCAAAAACCCTAATCGCATCGCGAGGCCGTCGCATGTCTGCGATGTTTTCTTTCTTCTCTTCTTCTCCTTTCGAAAAAATTTCCAAATCCCTCTCTTCTTCTCCATGTGGCTCCTTTTCTCATACGTGCTCCGCCTTCGTGATTCCATCTCTGACGCCGTTGTCCGCCTCCAAGGTAAGTGATTTCTTCTCTCCTCTCTCTATAATCTCGTCTCTCATCTCTCATCTCTCATCTCAAATCTCTTCTCTCAAATTCTAGCCGCCGCCCAAGGTTGCTCCCCCTCTCTCCACCACCCGTGACCTCCTCGTCCTCTCAAGGTAAGTGATTTCTCTCCCTTTTTATGTTTGGAATATAGATCTCGGATTGAATATGTTAGATATTGTAATGGAATTTAGATCTAGGATCTTAGAACTCAAATTTCTTATTTAGTACACTTTTTTATGCCATCTTTCTGATATCAGGGAAATCCCTCCGATACTCATGGATCGGGTTCCAGAACTATTCCCCTGACCCTTGGTGCTAGTATCACCTCTCAGCCAAGATTTTCTCCAGTAGATGATACTGCTCATGCACCTCCCAGTGTGTACCAATCCCAGACACATGATACTGCTATCGGGGTGATAATCGAGGATATTCTTTCTGATACCGTCCACAAATATCTTCCTAATCTTCATTTGAACCGTATGCTGGTAACTTTGTGGTAATTCCTTTAACTTTAAATTTAATTAATTTATACATTTATTATTATCGATTTTCATGTAATATGTTTTATTTAAAATATGTATATTTGATGAAGATGGGATTTTAGCTACAACTGTTCGGGAAATGTTTGAACAAGATTTCCAGGACTCGCATGCTAACTTTACTCAGATCCCGCTCCACATCGTCGATAAATGGTTCAGAATGTTTGCGACATATTTTTTTGCTTTGTTTATTTTATTTTATTACAATATGTTTTATGTATAATTTAATATAGTAACTTAATCTTTTTTTGTAGCAAAGTTACCATTGGGAGGTTTCCATTACAGAGCAAGTCCGCAAACAGTTTGAGGTTGTCTTGCGGAGACGGATGGGTGATCAAGTAGGTCGTTGGAAAGGTAAATGGAAGAAGAAAGGCAACAGGGCAATGCCGCAATGGTTCAAGGATTCAGTCTCGAAAGGCTTCATTCGGTACTGGGAGGATTTGAAGTCGCAGAAGAAGAGCGTTAGCTGTCGGGCGGCTCGGTTGTCTGATCCTGATGGCAGCGGTCTGCACAAGCATTGCTCGGGCCGAACTTTGTTTAAAGCCCAAGCCCGCAAACTGGTAAATATTTTAGTTGCATTTTTTTGAATATTTTTAAATATGTCATATTACATTTTAATCAAATAATTTAAAAAATTCAAAGTTTTAGTAAGACAAATCAGGGGATACTAACCCTGATATCCTGAATACTATATACATCACCAAGCACAACAAAGACGGAGTTTTGTGGACAAAAAAATCCGAAAAGATATACAACCACGTCACTACAAAGGTACAGGAATTGACGCAAGATTGCAGTGATGAGAATTCTGCATCCGGGGGATTATCTACTGCTCATAATAACCAAATATATGCAAATGTATTGTTTTAAATTATTTCTTTCATTTTTAATTTATATAAATTACTCTAACTTTTGAATATATTTCTTTTATTAGATCGCTCCCCGTAAAAAGAGGAGATTATTTGGAACAGGTTCACTCGGATCGAGGATCGAGCAGTGTATTTCACCCCAAGGATTCTCTCAATCCTCTTGCACTTTTTTCGATCTTAGAAAGATATTCAATCGTCATACGCAAGAATTAGATCGCACGAAAAACGAGATGGCCAAAGCAAAGAAGAAAATAACGACCTAGATCGCTTGTGGTCTATTCTAGCCAAAAAGGATGTAGAGTTGGCTGATACATTTGCAGAGATCAACGCTGAACACGAAGCCTCTGGTTCAGGGAATTTGGACCGATCCGAAAACTTTTAGTTTTTTTTTAAAATGTTCGTTGGATAATTTTATTTATATTTAATTGAATTTATTTTATTTTATTTTATAATTTCATTATTTTGTTTTTTTTTTTAAATACCATCGCAGAGACGTCGTAGGTTTCGGCCTCCCAGAGACGTCGCAGGGTCGGCATCGCAGAAACGTCGTAGACCGTGGTGTTGCAGGTACATCGCAAGGCTTGGCCTCGCAGAAACGTCACAAGGTAGAGCATCGCAGAGACGTCACACGCCTTAGACTCGCAAAGACATCGCAAGGCTTGGCATCACTTGAGCATCGTAAGTCTTGCTTCTCCGTTGCGACATCACTACTCGCAATAGCTTTGCGAGATTTTCCTCACGTCGCAAGCCTTGCGGCGTCTCTGCGAGGAATCCATGCTTGCGACTTGCTAATTGCGACATAATGTAAGACGTCGCAAGATCGTCTCAATTATTCGTTTGCGACGCTCTTGCAAGGCAATTCTCCAACGTAATCTCCCAATTTTCTTGTAGTGTTTATACTCTTAGCATAAAGTTTGTTCCTTGATATTTCTTGGTTAAGAACAAAACACACACCTAAATACCCGTAAGTGTACAATAGAAGGTTTTGAATTGTTGATTACCTCAGATAGAGATATGTCATGAAGAACTCTAGTAGGTATGCGGTTGATGGGGGTAACAAGCGGAGACCACGACATCACTCCAAAACCTCTTTGGTACATTAGCATGAAACATTATTGATCTAGCCACCTCCATGAGATGTTTATTCTTCCTCTCGGATACATTATTTTGTTGAGGTGTATAAGGACAAGTCATTTGATGTAGGATGTCATGCTTGAAATTTTTTTGTTTAAATGCATGGCTTGTATATTTTCCCATTGTTGGATCTTAGAATCTTGGTTTTTGCACTATATTGAGTCAAAATATAATTTTGAAAGTTAGTAAATGCTTCAAGAACTTGATCTTTACTAGGCAATAATGTTAACCATGTGTATTTAAATTTTTCATTTATAAATGTAACACATCCTAATACTTATAATTTTCTCTAGTTTCACAAGGTGAAGACCACATATCCGAATGAATGAGATCAAAGTAATTTTCATAAATAGTTGAAGACTTAGGAAACACTGTTTTACATTGTTTCCCAAGAACACAAGCCTTGAAATTATCATTCTTAGAAGAAACACTATGCAATAATAAGTTCAAAGCTCTAGAATGTGGATGACCAAACCGGGTATGCCACAACACATCATTGTCTACATTACTACTCGAGTTCAAAGCATTAGGTAAATGGAACTAGCTAAGCAAGAATTTAAAGATATATTTGGATCGTTCTTGATGTCTTCCAACAAGTACAATCCATCCTTGGTAACACCTCTTCCAAGGACCTTTCCACTCTTAATATCCTTAAAATAAACCGAGTTAGTATCTAATATAGCTTTGCACTTTAGATCATATATGGTCTTATAAACACTCAACAAATTTGATTTAAATATTGGCATATAAAAGGCTTTAGATTCTTTATCAAATATTCTAAGGTTGCATATACCCCTAATTGGTACTTGTTTCCATCTGCAATGCTCACACATCCTAATTCTGGTTCTAAATTTCCAAGAAACATAGGATTACTAATCATATGGTGTGTTGCTTCGGAATCTATTACCAACGGTTTATCAATTTTGGACACATAAAAAGAGTTACCGGACTTCTTTAGGAAATTGATGAATTTGATGAGTTCCCTAAGGTCAGCCCTCTTTACAAATTCCCCATGAGTAGCCACCATAGCATTACTCACAGCCGCTAGAGAAGTGTTCGGAGCATGAGATTGAGCTGTAGCTTATTAACTTGCAAGGTTGGCCCTTGCCTTATCCCATGGCTTATTTTTCTTGAGGTGTGGGTGGAGAACCCAACAACGATCCTTGGAATGATCCTTCTTCTTGCAATGATCGCAACTCCACACCTTCTTTTCCTCATGTCGATAGGTTGCCTTATTGGCCATGGCGAGCTCCCCGTTACTGCCAAAGAGGCTCTGAGATCCTTGTTCTCTTTAAATTTATCCACACACCTCTTCAAGACTTGGTAGCTTATCTTGCCTTCGGAGATGGTGAATGAGGTCTCAATATGCCTAGTTGAGATTCATCATAAGGCCAAACACATTGTCTTGTTCGAGCCGTTCGCATAGCACCGCCGGATCCACCTTTGGTGATCTCAACATTTCAAGCTTGGACCATAGTGACCGATACTTTTTAAACCATTGGGTGAACTTCATGTTCTCTTGGCAGATCATTGATGGCTTTCTTCACCTCATACACTCAGCTAAGGTTTGAGAGATTACCATATACCTTTGTGAGAGTGTCCTATAGTTGCTTATCACTCTCACAATAAAAGTAAGTTTCATGAATGGTTAGGTCTAGTGAGCTTTGGATGATGACAAGAGTCATTTGTTCTTCTTGGTACCACTTAACATTTTCTTCATCAACCGCAACCATTACACTACTTTCACCTTCTTTTTCCTTACCAACATATCGCACCGCCTTCTTTGGAGATTCTCCTTCAATATGAGCCCAAAGTCCACGACCACTCAACACGGACTTCACTGCTTTTACCAACATGTGAGATTTTCTTCCAACAGTTCTTTTTAGCCAAACGCCCAAGTGTTTTGCTTCTCAAGCAAGCCTCGTCCCTGCTTAATACTCAAGCTTTTGGTTCCTTGATTAGCAATCATGGTTTAGGCATTAATGAAATGTAAGCGACCATTTTCTATACTCTATGACATGAATCCATCTAATAAACATAACTGTTAGCTTCGTTTTTCAGAAAACTATACTCAGTTTCATCCTTAATTAGAACAATGTCCAGAGGATCGTCTGAAAGAATATCTTTTTTGACTTCTTTTGCAACTTCCTCTGAGTAATCCATCATGAATATCATCTCATTTAACATAGGCTTCTTTGGCATATTTTCTATCTCAAACTACATTACCATGTCACCTAAATGAAGGTCAATCCACCCATATTTGACATCGACCTTCTGAACTTGTTCTAGTGTGGTTTATTCAACTGTATCAAGGGTGGTTTCATCTTTACTTTTGCTATTGTTGAGCTTGTTATACATCCCATCCATCTTTTCGTTGATCTCACTTGTAGCCTTTTGATGTCGCGGAAGGATTTGATGCATTATTGCCTTAAGCTCATCTTGAGAGTTGTCATATGGATTCGTTGGTGGCTGAGGTTGGAGGCAAGGTTCCTGCTGAAACGGTCTGAAGTTTTGCAGAAAATCATCGTCACCTAGTCGATTTTGCACACATGTTTCCATTGGCATCATGAATCCCTCGGGGCTCCTTGGTCGCGTAAGTAGCCTCTACTACTAATATAGATGACTTCCATTTGATCGTCAGATCTGTTTATAGCTCATGCGGTTAAAAAACTTCGTCTAACTCTTCACACTGGTGAACACCCTTCTTTCTCGTTCGACTGGCCTTGATGAACATATCCAATTTAGTAGTAAGTTCGTCAATCTTCTGAGACTCGATGTTGTTGCTACAAATGGACAAGTCATACTCTGGCATTGATGATTTGAACTTGTAGCCAAGCTCTCTATTAGAGTAAATGCCTCTTCCTTGGTGTTGGTCATAAAATCGCCATTACTAGCAGCATTTAGGGAGCTCTTATACTTCATATCTACTCCTCCATATAAGAAATTCAGTATTTGTTCATCAGAGTACTTGTGATACCGATAGTCTCTCCGGTATCCTCTAAATCTCTCCTAAGCTTTGCAAAATGGCTTACCATCTTTCTGTTGGAAAGTAGTGATCTTGTTCCTTAGTAAAGCACTCTTTGCCTTGGTATAGAAATTGTCCAAGAAGGAAACTTTAACTTCATCCCATGTAGCAGCAACCCGCAAAGAATGATTTAAACCATCGCAAAGAAGTTGTCTTGAGTACCTAGTAGCCTTAAGTTTTGAAGATTTCAAAATATCAAATATTGCCTTGATTTTTGGCATAGAAGTTGTTTCCTTAGAGCCAGTTCTAAAAATAACTTGTTATAAATCCAAGTTTACAAGAGCTATATTATGGTCCTTGTTTTTTAAATATCGAGGAATGTTAGACCACCATTCAACTTGTTCTGTAGCATTGTCCCAGAGTCTAGTAACAATCTTATTGCATGCAAAGTAACGATCACAATTAGAAATTTCAGATTTTGTAAAAATTTATTCTATTATTTGGTGTAGTTGGAATTTTATTAAGTAAATGACTACATGAAAAACAGTGAGCAAAATGTGTGAAAATACACTTTCTGGTTACCTGTCTTGTCCATTAAACAAGAATTTTAAGATTATAAAATCATCTACATAATAGAAATGTAACATTAATACTATATTATATTAGTTTTTTTGTCTATAATTATTATAACAAATATTGTTACTAGAAAGATATTATTATAAAATAAAAATTACATAATATTAATTTTTTTTGAATATCATTCATTTTAATTAGGTAATATCGATAATAGTAATAATATTATTAGTTATTTTTAATGTTTGTATTCCGAATAATAATTAGTATGAATATGAATGTGTACTGGTGTCAAATATCTTATTTTGTTACAGAATCAGTTAATATTTGATAACAACATCATTAGTTAGTTTTAAATTTTCAAATTCTGTTATCATAAGTATGAATTAATAATGATTGAATTCCTGACTCATATACCTCGAATATATTATTGTATGAATGAATCAAATAATAATCAATAAAAATATCATTAGTTGGTTTTCAGTTTTAAAACTATCTTGATTTCATTAGGAATTATATCAGATGTTTCATAATTATATTACATGATATCATTCGTAATTATATTAGGAAATTATAAAACAAAGTATTACTACAATCTAAATTATTTTCCTACACGAAATATAAATAATATTATATTTCATATATTTTAAGAATATAAATTTATATAATATATATAACTATACGACATTTGAAAAATACATATTTCTCTATATTATACACTTATAATCTTAAGCAAATAAACATATTAAGAATATATATATATATATAGAAGATTTAGGTAAAGTTAACATAAAGCTATAAAATATAAAAAATAAATTTATTTATATAACGTGAACTCAATATTTACACAATTTTCATTAAATTACGAAGTATTTGTTTGAAATTTACATAATCAACGTATTCAGTCTTATTTATAATTAACATATCTCTCCATATAATAAAAACATACTTTTAAAATTAAAAAAATCCTTGGTAATCGATTATAATGTTTTAAAATATTTCTTAACTATATATTTTTTGTAACACCAGTTTAAAAAAAAAATTATTCAAATAGATTCATTTGTATTTAAAATTATAAAAAAAGCTTTTTGTATTTAATTTAATATAAAATAATTTAAAACATACATATAATAGTAAATAATATTTTATATACAAATTTCTTATTTTTATATCCTCACATGAAAATATGAATGTATTTATAAAAAAAAAATACTAATACAAAATGGATATGTTATAAGGATAAAAAGTATGGCAAATGGCTATTAGCCTATTGGCAGGTGGTAAGTTCACATAGAGCAGCTCATTTGCATAACCAGGGATCGAGTCTCTCCGCCTACATTATGTAAGAATTTGGCTATTGGGCCGGCCAGTTGTGACACAATATAATTTGCCGTTGACAAACAAAAAAAGATAAAAAGTATGTAACTTCAAATTTAATATATAGAACGTTATGAAAATAAATATTACGTTTTTTTATTTTAAATATATCAATTTATTAAAATTAAAATTAATAGATTACAATAATTTTTGTAATAAAAATTTAAATTTCTAAATGAACACATGAGTCTTGTTTATCTAAATGATCACATGTCTAAAAAAATTAATGAACATAGATTTAAGAATTTAAATGAATACAAGTTTAAAATTTTAAATAAACGTAAATCTAAAAACTTAAATGAATAGAGATGTGAAATCTTAAATGAACGTAAGTTTAAAAATTTAAATAATACTAGTCAAAATATATATATATATATATATATATATATGAAAATTCTAATATACCGAAACCTAAATAAACAGAGATTGAAAAAACATATTTCATGTATAACAATAATCATTATTATAAATTAATTTTTAATGTATCAAGTATATATTAATAAATTTATATATAAAAATTTACATATATTTAAATTTACATATAAATAAATAAATAAAATATCATATAAAAATATTATATATAAATAAATTAACTACAATATATATTAATTTTTTGCGAAAATATAAGAGAGCATCATTTGCAAGTGGCATTTAGTCTAGTGGCAGCTAGTTTAGGTATTCCAAATATAGCAAAAGTCTCCATATTTAACTAGAAGCCCAATACTAATGTATAAAGCCCATGATACATCAGAGAAGCCCATATTTTGCATAAGAGGGTAAGGAGCGTACGGTCGCAAGAAATACATCAAGATAACGGAGAAAATGGCAAAGCCTTTGGTACTACCGGTTTTTCCGGCGAAGAGACGAATGGAGAAAGCATCGATGCTTTTGAACCAAATGAGACACTCTCTTCCCAGTCTTGGCATCGGCGTCACCGCGTTCCTCATTTACCTCGTCGCTGAGCAGATCTACAGCAAATCTTCGGTTCCTTTCAAATCGTCTCACCACCACCAGGAACAACCTGCTACGTCTCATTTAAGAGCATCGAGCTTCTTCGATTAGAAAATTCTTCGAGGATTGATTCATATTGTTCGCTGATTTGGTAAATATCTTCGTTTGGTCGGAATATGAGAGAATTAGTATAGCTAGGGTTGGACTCTTGATTAGTTTTGATCATATGGTTCTTGTCTATGTTAAATTAAATACAACATTTACTTAGTTTAATATATCCCAGCAAAGTTAACCTGATTTAATATTTTTAAATACTGAAAATTAGCCACAACAAAATTGATTTCCTTTGTTTCTTGCTTAACTCGTTGAACCTGAAAACGTTTTCAAATGGTTTGGCTAAGTGGTCCTAGCTTTTGTTTTCCATTCGTTATCTCTAAGGTTTGACACAGTTTACATCAGCTTAAGTCTTGATCAAAGTATTGTTTTACATCGCTTTTGCATGACTAAAGTGACGATGAAAAGGAAGAATGGATTAAGAATGATGTAGCAGTATCTTGGAAGATGTTGGTCTCAATCTGATAATAACATTGGCAATTTGTTTCAGACATACACTAACTCTTTGTCATCATCTAGTTTCTGTGGATTTTTTAACTTATTCAAGAAGGAATCAAAGGTCTTTGATTACAGTATACTTTTTTGACCCCAACTTCAGTGATTTCCTTGTTGGTGTGTTAAATCAAATCTGTCAAGTCTATGTATGTTCAAAACTCTATATCTTTTCTCTGATTGCAGATGCTTCAATCAGTGGCTCAAGGCTGAACTTAAAGCTTCTTCTCTTTCCTTGGATTGTCTTAATACCCAATTATGTTTGAATTGAACACAATGAACTCGACTTCTCTAATGAATTGTAAAGCTTGTGTGGATTTTGAAATGGGCCTGCAGGTAAAATGATAGGCCCAGTGTATTTAGCATTCGTTTTGTCTTATCATGTTGAATAAAATCATAAAACAAATACCAAGGTGGCTGATGGATATGTAGTCGCAGTATCGTCAGAAAACAATATATAATTTATTAATTAATTCGATTATCATAATGTTATAATTATAACTTTACTACCCTTTAGTTTACTTTATTAAACTATAAGGTACGGGTTTGTATTTTCTTACACGCTACGTCCATTTCATCTGCCATGTCACTGTACCTTGCGAATATTTATTTATAAATATATAAAAAGTGGATCAAAGGTATAATAAATTATATGTGTACGAGTGTGATGAAAAATCAGATATGTCAGTAAACTGATTGCACGTAAAACCCACAATAGTGTTAGAAATTTCAGAATTCCTGCATTTGCTTTCTGTCAAAGTTTTTCGATACTAGAGAAAATTATTTTATTATAGGAAACACACTACCGGAAATTTTCTCCGAATGTTCTTCGTGTTGATGTATCACATTATAATAAAAAATAGTGCTTGCATGAAATTTCACAATACTTATATAAAAATCATAAAATTAAAAATAGATTTGTGATGATCTTGACCAATTA